>LQNS02278165.1:1811617-1834921 GCA_001587735.2 Parhyale hawaiensis
AAGCTGCTACCAGGGTGAGGCCTCCCATGAGGGGAGGTCTGACTAGCGGCGACTCCTGGAAGTCCCACTAAAGGGAGCTAAACGTTCCCCCTTCTAGTGCAGCCACCAGATAGACCCAAGGATGGGAATTATCTGGAAGTCGACTGTTCATGCAAGTCGAGCTGAGTGGCTGAACTAGATACTGGTAAGACCTAGGCCTTTCTTTAGTCGCCCTATAGAGAACCGACAGCAGCTCCATTTGAAGATTGCTGGCATGAACAGATACACCTTTTTCAGTCTGCCCAATAGGGGCGCGCGTATGCCTGAACGGAGGTTTTACCGTACGTTTATCGGTGATGAAACATTGACTTTAAATTCTAAACGCCTAGAAGTTATAACAGCAACGCCCAGCCCGAGACTGTCAGGGTCTAACCGGCACTAAGTACGGGCATAGTGTCGCCTTCTCTTTATAGAGATTCGACAGCTATACGAGCATAGAGCGTTGCAATTGGTGGTAGATATCAAGGGCTACGGTTACGAAACACGCCCAACCAAGACTACCGGGCCGTAATCGTGACAAGGCGGCATCGTAACGGGAATAACTCGTGACATACCATCCCTCCGTACCAGAGGTACAGTACAGGGACTATGAATAACTGTTCGTAGCCTCCTCGGATTATTGCGAGGAGACAAGCCCCTAACAGTAACAACTAGACAAGGCTAAACTCGCCCCAGAGCGAATTTGAGTTAAGAAGGAACCTCGGGGTACGTTCTATAGTCTACGACGTTATCTTAAAACCTTTAAGAATTCTAAGCTAGACTGCTCATAGTCGAGCCTTAAATTTCAGGTTCAGCACTCTAATGCCGAATCTGAGAAGATATGGTATTAAGTTTCCCTGGAGAACGTTCTGAACAGATCCTCCTGCGGTCCGTAGGAGGGACCTAGTTGGGACCAGAAGTAGGCATTTAACGATTAATCTAAATTCCTGATTAAAGACTGAAGTCATATCTGTCTCAACTGATCTCTCACTGCCCCGTACAAGGGACGAGAGTTCCAATTTAAGCCACCTCTGAGGTCCCTGAGCTCCTGCAACAGGGATTTGAAGTTTGCTTTTCCCAGAGTCCCTGGCTAAAGCTAGGAGGTAGTTAACGGCTTGGGAGATTTCCCCTTCTTGAAGAAATGGGAAATTTGGTTAGCAGTTTTAGCCTATTTTTTTCCACTCACGGAACCGGCTAACAAGCACTGGAACCTCTGGAATAGGAGATTCCCTCACCCAATCGGGAAAACCGTAATAGGGTCAAGTCCCTCTGATCAGGAAGTGACCCTCCTCCGGAATGACTCTTGAGAGAATTTTTGAAACCTGTCCTTCCAGCATAAGGAAAGTACAGGACCTCATACGACTTCAACCATCCCCACAGGGGCCCAAGACTACAGATAAGACGAGCCCTAAATCTACTCAGATTACGAGCAGTTCTTGAACTGGCTCTTACCTTACGGTAAGGGATTTGAGGAATATGCTGCCCAGACTCCACAGAAAGGGACCTTAAGTTCTCCAAGTCCCAGGGCTTAGGAGCGTGACACAACAGCCACTTTATATAAAGCTTGGGCCTAGACCCTGAATGATATTGTAAGGTTTAGCTGTGTGTAACAAACCTATCAAACCAAAACCTATCCCTCTACCTTACCTTATCCTCAATGAATCCTGCGGTTAAGGGACTTTTATTCACTCAGAGCAAGAGACGATAGGACAGAACTATCCTGACGATGATTATATACTGGTGAAGAAATTGACATCGGGCCTCCCGTGAAAGATTCGCTCTTATGTATCGCTCTCAAGGAGTGACCAGGACCAGCTGATATCTCCTGAGGTAAGGTGGACCGGCTGATAGACTGGAGTCCAGTAATACCGGTTTCTGCCCTAAAAGGGGACGCTAGCCTCTGGCCCAGAAGGCAATTAAGAATAATCAGAGCGACAGACAGTGGTTATTCGATGGAGGAGAGAGTCTCGACAGTAGCTCAAAGGGATACTGACAACCTCCCTAGGCCTAGTCCCGGAAATCTCTCCTATTCCCAGAAAACTGTTGTTAATTGACTTCAGTTACAACAGTCCCAGGATGAGGAACAGTTTCCAGTGATTTTCCTTGTAGAAAACAGGGGAGGATAGGCAGAATGTAATGATAGGCCCTGAGAACTCAATGCTTAACCATACGGTTTCTGTAATTCTGTCCATCCAGGGGTCTTAAGATCCTTCTTAGGGCGAAAACAGAGTGCCCAGTACGTCTTCTTCCCAAAGCCTAGTAGGAGACTTTATGAACTGAGAGCCATCTTAAGTTCCAGGACCTGCAATGGTTGGTTAATAGACAGCCCAGCTGGACCTAGCAGGGAGTGTGGTCCCTCGCCTTTAGCTCCGCAAGAATTATAGAAGAAAAATTTAGAGTTTCCAGGAGTTCAGAATATGGCCAGCTCTCTCTGGTCAGCTCACAGGGAGGGAACCCTCTTCACAGGCAAAGCTTTTCCCCTCGAGGAAAATGCAGGGATATTAAACTAGGAGTTAACCTAGGAGAAAGTTGTGCAGGCCTAGTTGACTAGGCAGAGCTATATCCCTCCAAGAAGCAGTCGTTATCACTTATCAGCTAGTATCAACTTACGATCCTGCTTCGGAGCTACTACCTAGTAGGTGTCCTATAGTAGTATAGTCCAACCTTCAGCAGACTGCTTCAAAAGACGCTGGTGGGTTCCCTGTGGCGTTTTCTATCATAGGGAAACCCTAGTTTTCTCACAGTCCCCCTTTTTTCCAGGGTAAGATACACTAGGTCGAGCTGGAGGGTAATTCCCTATATAAAATAGGGTAGCAAGCCTGTGTCTTCCCTGGTTGGGCCTGCTTATTCTCAGTCACACAGCCCCGAGCATCTGACCTCTTCAGGAAGGGCCAGGCTAGACTACGATACAGGTTTTGCAAATTCAGGTTTGCAGTCCCTCCTCCTACGATAGGAGGCAGTCTTAGCCAAAGGCCACAGATTAAGACGTTGCTCTCCTTGGGTCTCGGTCCGAGCCAATTAGTATAGACGAGAACTTTCCTCCAGCTTGGGAAGGAGATTCCCAAGAGCAGATTCTCTCAGCTTGTCCCGAGTTGCGACTAGAAAATTGAATCCATAGTCGCGTAGGGACGTCTACCCAATCAAAGCTCGAACTGGGCAACAGCTGAAATCTGCTGGATTGATGAGGTACACTAAAATGGAAGTTCAACAGGCTTAGATACTGTGGCTGTCTCCGGGAGGAGGATATATGCAGATAAAACCTGGAGTGGTGGGGCCACCGTTCAGAAAGAACTAGACGGAATCCTTCTCTACGAGTTTCCAGGTTTTGCCTTTTTGATTCAGGGTCAGAGCCCCAGATAAACTCAAGGCTGAGAAAAAGTACGGTAATTAAGGCCAGTCCTGAGGGTCCTGTCCAGGTTGTTCTCTTACAGCGGTAGAAAGCAATGGAGCTACCAGCAATGCCATCTTCTACATCAGGGAATGGTCCTTCTCCATAGCTAGCATATAAAATTATATCGGGCGCTAGGGTTCCCAGTACTAAGAGTAACTTCCTCGGTCTTCCCAGCGGGAAGATCACCATAGTTAGGAGAGTTCTGGGAATAGAAGTGTGAGCTTCCTAGAATTAGGTAGGGTTATTTCATCTCTGAATCTACTCAACCGAACAGACAGTTCAAGAGGCGAGTTAGTCGGGATAGTGGCCTGGAGCCTCTGAGGATTCCTCCTCTAGGAACCTAGTTTCCAAGACCCTTAGTAAGATATCTCAGCCTAACGGCTGAGAAAAGCCAGGGAAAACTACCCCAGTAATTCTGGGTTACTACAGATACCGGTAGTCATCCCGGCAAGAGACCAGTTAACAAGGTAAGGAAGGTGAATCGGGGTTTTTCAGCTCGAACTGGAAAACCAGCTCTCTCGGAAACTGACCTATGCCACAGAGGAGCAGTTTCCAGAATAATCCGAAATGGGTTCCAGAAGACTTGAAAGCCTTCCGGTTCTAGAATGAGCCAGACAAGGCAATACCAGTAGCCCAAGGGGCACTGAAGTATGCGAACTTCAAGCGACCTTGTGCTTTGGCTAACCTTCAACCTGCACGTAAGGTTGAAGCAGCAAGAAGCCTGGCTAGAACAGTATTATCCTAACAGGATTTTTACATAGATCTATTCCGATACAATCCAGGAAGGCCTGTTATAAGTACATATTTTAGCTAAAAGTCAGGGGTACGGCAACTCACTGAAGTTGGTTACCAGGTACCCTCAAGGTCAAGACATGACTTACAGTCACTACCAGGCCAATGTTGAAACACCTGGATTGTCTGAAGGAAAGATCACGAGGTACAAGAGAATAAATTAATTCAGATCAGGATCCTTCGCACCAGCAACTCAGGGGAGGCCATGAAACCCCTCCCTGCTTCGCCTTGGGTATGTCGGTGCTACGGACAGAAGGTGTTCTGTCGGAGCGAGCCACTGAGAATGGATAGTGTTGCAACGAATTTTTCTCAGTGTCTCGTGAAGACAGAACACCTCTGGAGGATCAATATGACCCAAAGCCTCTTCAGTTTCTTGGCCTAAGGGTGAAGTTGATGTGTTGGTGCGCTCGTCGTAACTGAATGAGGAGTGCTGCTGCTGGAACCCTGAGGTACCAGGAGGCGGAGCTTGAAAAGAAAAAAAAAATAGAGCACCAAAAGCTGTCTATAAGCAGGGTTACGCCTCAAAACAGCTCTAAAATACCATTTAGACGCCCCCGAGTTGGGCGCTGACGTGGATCTGGGGCTACCGACAGAAGGCGTTCTGTCTTCGCGAGCCACTGAGAAACATTTGTTGCAACACTCTATCCAAAATGATGACTTCACGGCTGGAGAACCCCTTCAGTATGGCTTGCATTTCCCTCTGGACGGCAGCGGGAGCATTCTGCAGTCGAAAGCTCAAGCGCCAAAATTAATAGTGGTTCGGCGAGGTTGAAAATGCTGTCAACTCTCTGTTTGGCTCTTCCAGAGGTTTTTGGTAATACCCCTTCACAAGATCTATAGTGGTGAAATACTCCATTCCATGCAAGTTCAACACAAGATCGCTCAAATTTGGCAGGGGAAAATGAGCCTTTGTGACGGAGTTCAATTTATGGTAACTCACCTCTGCAGCCCTCAAAACCCAGGCCGGCCCAGAGCAGGACAGCCAGACTAGGGAGGCAAGCACGGCCCTGCACGCCGGCACCATCAAGGGAACGCACAAGCACACACCACCAATGAGCCGGAGAGGTGCGCAGTTGGCCATCAGGTCTCCACCAACAAACAACACATACAACACATAAATGGAGCACCACCAGGTAGCAACCCCACCACAAGGAGTAAGACCATCCACACTCCCGCAGCAAGGGGCACCAGGCAAGCATCACCACAGCCAAGCAGAGCACCAATGTAAGCATAGGAGGGCGAGGGATAGTTACCACAATGGAGCCCAAGTAAGTTAGGTAACTCCTTAAAGGGTAAACACAACAACACACGCCACACCCATACAGCCAGCCAACCGACAAACTGCAGCTGGAGTCCCCACCTTCACAATACCAAAACCCACAAAGCAACCACACATGATCGAATGGTGCAGTCCTTTTTGCTATTGGGACCACCGGAGAAGACCTCAGACTGGCACTAGTTTCAATTACATCAAGGGCTTGTAGTTCAGAGCACGGCCTCTCAATTTCCTCAGCAATCGGTTGAGGAAAGTGCCGTGGCTTCTGACAAATAGGAGTCTCGTTGTGCAGGACGTTACAATGCTCTGTACATACTGCTCTGCCAATATTAGCTTTGATACTGCTAAGCATGTCTCTCTGAAAACATAGCATGTAATGTAGCTACCAAACCAGCTTCAGCAATTGAAAGTTCATTCAAAGGAATTCCAGACCGGACACGCTCCACGACCACTCACCGGTACCAGAGTCATCTGGGATAGAAACCTCAACAGCTGGCGAAACGATACCCAACAAAGCACCCTTAAGGACAACATCAGCCCTAGAATCTCCAAGAATATCCTTCACCAGGAAGACTGATGTAGACCCATTGATAACATCAAGAACGCCAGGTGTTCCGGACACAAACCGCTCTTGGAGACAACCATCATAAAAACACTCCAAAGAGTGTTGAATCTGTGCAAAAACTGGAACACACAATGAAGTGCTAGTTTGAACTACCACCTCCTCAGCAGCATAAACGAGAATACCGCAATAAACAACTCTGTCAGGCGCACCTTGACAATCAAGGTAGACCTCAACAAAACCAATAGTAACATAGATCAAAAATAAGCACATATCGATGCTTTCTAGAACTACACAAGTTTTTTTTCAAGTTCATTTTTTTCACAAACGCTATTCCATTATTTACACATTGGGTTTCAGTATGGTGCAGTAACTATATGTAGCTAGCTAGTACCTATGTGACATCAATAGGACTAGAAAATATGTATCTACATGCTAGTTGTGGTACTGTATTAGTAATATAGGTAACTGCATCTAATAATTCTCTTTTCACTTCTTCCAAATAGTGGTTTACTATCTGTTATCCCTGCATTTATGCGCAATATAACATTAGGTCTCCAAGCTGCCTGTGATTTTGAGCCACTCCTTTAAAGCAGCATCTTCAAATATACCTGTTAGCAGCTCGGATAAATCGAATTCCAAGTCGAGTAGCGCAAACATGGTGTCTCCTGGTGAAGATCCTGAGAAGCTGCTAGAAGAGGCCATGGGGGTTGTTAAGGGTCAGTCCTTTCAAATGAAGAGATGTCTCGATAATGGCCGTCTCATGGATGGACTGAAGCATGCTTCAAATATGCTTGGAGAGCTCAGAACATCTCTGCTTTCTCCAAAAATGTACTATGAGCTTTGTATCCTTTATTGCCATAGCTAATTTGTTCCTGTATTTGCTGGATTATAAGTTAGGTAGCTATAGCTTATAAGGTAAGTGGCCCCAAGGAGACTACCTGGCCCAATGGAGACGCACTTGCGGTAGGAAGGCTGTGGCGCAGCCACCAGATGCTGCAAGAAATGTGCAACACCTGCAGATAAAGCTTATAGCCATATCCCTTGAACTCCCACCAAATATGATGTAGCTAGGTATGATAGGATATTTCTCATGTCCAGCTGCCGCATTGGGCCAGTGCATCTCCTTTGAGCCTCTTAAGCTACCTGTGCAGCTTGAAAATTGAGGTGAAAATGTTCAAATTGTGTTGTTAACTCTTTCTTGCATATCTGGCTTTGCAAAAATCCTGACCTGTTTTAATAATTTGCCATCCAAAGTTCGTAAAAGCTTTGTTTATATATAATGAAATGAAACAAGATTTGTAATGTATTAGTTTATTATGATCTAAACAACATTGCTATTCAATAGGACCTCCATTGGCAGCAATGACACCCTAATCGTCGTCGGAAGCTTCCTTACACACATTACACACACATCCTTCCTCATCTGGGCTCAAGTGCGGTTCACAGAGGCTTTCAGCTCCTCAATGTTGTTGTGTTGATCTTTGCATGCTTTACTCTCAATATGCATCCACACGCTGTAGTCCAGAGGATTGAGATCAGGCGACTGTGAGGGCCAGAAAGTCATGTTTTGGCTCATCCAGTTTTGGACGGTTTTTGACGTGTGCGCTGGTGCACCATCTTGCTGAAACGTGTAATCTCTATCTTTGACGGTTTTTCTGATCCAAGGAAGAACTTTTGTGGCCATGATATCCCTGCATTCAGCCCCTGTCAACCTGTAACCACCCTTGAACCACACTGCTGGCATCTTCTCTCCATTGGAGGCCACAACGCCAAGCATGATCACAGAGGCCGGATGCTTTGTTGTGGAGATATAACAAACATCAGAGATGTCTTGGCCAATGCTCACGACTTGAGCCTTCTGTTTGTTGAAGACAAGATCCACGGTGAAGGTCTTCTCATCTGAGAAAATGATGACTCGATTTCCATGACTTTTCAAGTCGTTAAGAAGGCGGGGACATCGCTCTTTGCGCTTTTTAACTGGTCTTTTCTGATGCTTTAAGCTCTTTCCACCTTCACTTTTTACAGCTCTTGACACTGTTGACAGATATCTTCTTCTTGTTTGCAAATTCATATTGAGTTTTGGGTCATTTTCACATTCTCTTTGAACATTCTTCCGTTGAATAACTTGTGGTCTGCCTGAACGTGGTTGATCTTTGAGGCTTTTATTATTCTTAAGGCGTATTTTGACCCTTATCACCGTTAATAAACTGACATTTTGCAACCTAACAATGTCCGCCTTCTGGTGGCCCGTGCGAAGGAGAGCTGCTATCTTTATCCTTTTTGTTTCCATTACCAACAATGTATAAATATGAGCACTGTTACCAGTTATTATATTATCTGAAATAGTTTAGGAATTTGTCATTGTCAATAAATTTCATCGTCTTTGAAATGAGTTTCCCACTTTGAAAATACAAAACAGGTCAGGACTTTTGCAAAGCCCAATATATATTTATTTTGAAGTTGGATTTACTGTAGTGTCTGTCATAGCTGGTTCTTGATACTAATCCTCCTCCTCCTCTTTAATTTAAAACTGCTGCTCTTTTTCTTCCCCATTTTATTGTAAAGCTTATGGTGAAGATGCTATTGCCTGTAGTTTTGTATGGTTCACTGGATAGTTATTGCAACTTTCCACTTTTTATAGGCATTATTTAGCTATCAACATTACTTTGATTTAAGGCAGTATTTTATTTTAGTGATAAGCTTATATGGTACTGTGAGACTTGACGTGTGTGTGGGTGTAGGTATGCATAAGTTTTTTGTGAAAATTTCCTTAGCTATTGTTTTTAGCTATATAAATTGGTTTTGCTATAATACAGTTTGCCAAACATGCACTGACATAGAAGCCTTGTTCCTTAACTAACTTTACCCCTAGATATGCTCATCAGCGATGAACTGAGGCATTTAGAGAGCCACTTGCTCGAAGAGTTTCAGAACGGCCATAAGGTGGCAGATCTATATGAACTGGTACAGTATGCAGGCAACATTGTCCCAAGGCTGTAAGTACACTCTGTGCTCTGTTGATGGTATTAGAAGCTTTCCTCCACATTTCTATACAATTCCTTTCTTGAAGTCTGCTTTTTTCATTTTTTCTACTCAAACTCATTGGGTAAGTGGAACCTAGGATATGCACTGGCCCAATGGAGTGCACATGTGAGAGGAAGGCTGGGGCGCGGCGACTGGATGCTGTTAGAAATGTTCAATACCTACAAAAAAAGATTATTATATCTCCTAAACACCCTCCAAAAATGATGTATGATTGAACATTTCTCACGACGTCCAGCCGCCACACAGCCCCCTCACCGCAGGTGCGTCTCTTTTGGGCCCCATACCCTAATCACTGTTGTTTGCTCTTTCTTTTCTTTCCCAATTTCTAGCCTGCTGTCCTAGCTTTACTTGACTTAGCTTCTTCATATTCCTTTTTTTTCTCTATTTGAATTGCTGTGTGCTTTGTGGGGAATGAAGTTGATACTATCAAATGCCAATGAACTAGGGTAACATGTCTAGTACCCGTCCACCATGCTAGTAGCCGTCCACTTGGCATTAAAAACTTCCTATGTGAAAACTAGCTGTCCTAGAAAGCCGTACATAGGCTTAAACTGTAGGCTAAGTAGTACCTTACAGTTTAAGCCCATGTACGGCTCTCTAGTAGCCTACTGCTAGTTTTCACACGGAATGTTTTTAAAGCAAAGTGGACGGCTACTAGCATAGTGGATGGGTATTAGACATGTTACCCTATATTATGTAACAATAGTTATGAGTTAATCCCTAAATTTTAACTGTAATGCCTGTTCTATTATTATTAAATTCTTCTGCTTTAGCTGTAAAATTTAAACTGAACAAATATGAATTAGAGCTTTTTCTGTTAATTAGGTAATTTCTTGTTGTTCATATTTAGCACGTGCCAGATGGTGTAAATTTGCTTAGCAATGCAATAATTTTATATCCTGTGTTATATCGATCTTCTTCACAGCTATTAAAATATTACATTGCTGTAGTAGTTACTTTGTTCACGCTTTGCAACTTTTAAAATAAATTGGGGTGTCAAGATCAGTACCTATATGTGTTAAGAGTTTGTGATCCTGTTTTTGATTCAGAATTTTCTTATGAGATGTGAATATTTATTAATAGGGCGGACGCTACTGATATATCAAAATATATTCTCTGACATTGTTCAAATTTTGAGCCCCTCTCATTCATTTGGGATGCAGTCTGACACACGCGGTTACACCGTGAAATGCATTGAAGAAGTTTATGCCGAGGGAGCAGCTTCACTTAATTAATTAGTCATTCAAGTGTGTAAATGGCATCTCTATTTTCAGATACCTGCTCATCACAGTTGGTCTTGTGTACATTAAAAGCAATGAGAACTGCAAGAGAAACATACTGAAGGACCTTGTAGAGATGTGCCGTGGTGTGCAGCACCCTCTTAGAGGACTCTTCCTCAGGTAAAGTTGAAAATCACTAGTTTCTTGTAGCTAATGCTTTTGATACGTAAGGATATTTTCCAGCAGGGTTCCTTGCTCAGAACAGACCTCACTCTGGACTTAGGTTGACTTTGTGGATAGAAGTGAGCATTACCTAGACAAATATTCCCTAATGCCTTTAAATTTTTCCCCTTCATGCTAGTTAGAATAACTTCTCTTCTATTACTGGGAGTCGCGCCGCCAGGAGAACATTCTATGCCTCCTTATCCCAAGCTAGTTTGTCCTTAGGATAATTTTTTTTCTCTCGCTACCGAAGTGTTGTCATTTTCTTCTTTCTAATTGCTCCATTCACAGAGTACCTAACTACTGTGCTTCTATCTACTATCTACATGCTTGCTTTTTTTTAGCTTCACATACTTCTTCTTTTCCTTGTATTGAAATGCCTATATATTGGCTACAGGACCATACTCCTACATGTAGTCTACCTCACAAGTTACTTTCCTGCAAGGGTTCTTTATCTTGCTGTGTTTGTACTCGAGAAAAAGACTAGGTAACCTATGTAGTGAGGTAGCATTGTCTGGTATTGAGACGGTAAACCTCTGCTCGAGCAGAGACAGGTACTATGTAGCCTATATATCTGCACAATTTTTTTCTTTTTCCTAATGTGCCTTATTAAGACTAGGCCGTTAAAAGTATGCTGCAAAAACGGTAGGTAGCTACCGTATTTTAATAGCTTCAGTTCAGAATTAGCCAATGAATTTGAAATAAACTAAAGAAAATGCATATGCAAGGTAGCTATATAAAACATGAAATTAGTACAATTAGCACAGAATAACTCAGATTATTAAAAATAGTGGGCACTCAAGTGCATTTCTTCAAGTAATTGTTGAGGTTGGGACTTGATAGTCCCAATATATACCGTAGTCATTACAGAAATTTAGTAGCAGAACTGGGTTGGGCTGTTGGTTGTTACACTGTAAACCACATAAGAACAGTGTGGTCTGCTGCAGCTTGTAAACTTATTGTGCAGAAATTACTTGCTGCAGTGCACTCGACACATTCTGCCTGACGTAGATGATCCTCCCCCTGGCACTGCTGCCCCTGAAATTGACAATGGATCAGTGAGTACTAGCTATTGCTTTATTTGAGCTATTTCAACTTGTTTGTCAAGGGTACAATCTTTTAGTAATTTTTATTCATCTCTGATCTCTACCATTTACATTATGATTTGGTTGTAGATAGTAGCTACTAGATACAGCGGTGTTTGTACCATGGAACATCGTTTGTCAAATTCAAAGTTTGCTGCTATATTTTTTTTATGGGAATCCCTTGAGTCTTCATCCTCATAATTGATGTCAGACGCATGCAATCCCTAAATTTTCTCTGTTAATGATGTTACTAACTGCGATTTTAACTGAGTCAACTACTGCAAAGCGTAGCAATACTGTGCTGGTGTATTTACTACGGTGTGGGTATCTTATTTGCAGCTTTCGTAATCCATCCCCTCTCTATCTGGGCAAATTTAGTTTGTTCTTTGATGTGATCCAACTGCCGAAAAATTTGAGTAGCTTTTGAATTATATACATGTTATTTTTCCCTTACTCCATATCAGAATTGTGTTAGCCTGCGATAGCCTTTCTTGGATCTTTCACTAATATTTCTTCTCTTTGTTTCATTTTCCCTGAGACGAGGAAGGTTGTAGAAAGAGAACAGAAAAAAAATTGAGCAGCCACTTCTTGTGGATTCCCTCGCTAGGGATTTCGGGAAACCTCTGTGACGTCATCACTCCCCCTCTGGGAGGGGTTAGGTTCCTTTGGGCGGCCGGAGCCACAGTACATCAGATCGTCTTGGATCTCAGCACAGGCAACATCTCCTCCAGCGCAGCTCTTCACTTCCAGCGCAACGCTTCTCTTCCTGTGCTAGTGTTAGCCTCTCCTCATTTGTATGCCCTTAACTGGGTCAAACTTCTCAGCACATTGCCAGGACAACGTATGAAGAAACTCTAGTTTTCGGGTTCGGTGCTCTGGAACTAGGGCCTACCATCCCTCAACATTTTCAGCTCTTCCTGTCGACGACGCCATGGGAATACTAGTTGCGATGCTCGGAACCAAGTTTCTCCTTCCCTCAACGCGTCTACTCTTCCTGCCAATGTCAACATTGAGAATCTAGTTTCGGGCTCTGTGCTCGATGCTCGGCGCTTGATACCCGAAAACTAGAGTCAACCTTTCCGGCAGGAAATCGTTTGGGGAAGCTGGCCCTACATCACCCGCATCGCATCGCTACAGCTCCTACCTACAGTGCGCATCCTAAGCTCCTAACATCCGAACCTCAATTCTTGAAGTTCGATGCTCAGGAAGAGGGAGGCTATTCCTACGCCGTCGAAGTCGCCTCACCCTTGCATCTCCCTGGGTCAAGAAGAATAGCTACTTCACATAGGTGGTCACTGCACTTCGAAGCCCTAAAGATCACAGCTTGAAGGCGCGAATCTCTGATATCCCAAGCCCGCAGCCATTCCCAATAGCCTCTCCCGGGTCCACGGCCGTAGCCTTAGCGGCGATACCCGCGGGCTGGTTGGGACTACGGATCCCAGACAGCCGACCTCCACCCCTGTTAGCCTCCCGCGCCCTGCTCTTCATCTCACGCTTAGCTCACTAAGCTTCAACCGGTTCACCTCTTTACCTTTTCACAAAACTCCAGTCGACTTCATGCCCTTGAAGAAACGCATTATCGCCTTCTCTTCACATCTCGTCTTTTTGCTTACCTTCTCGCCTTGAGTACACTAAGTGTTCGAAAGCAACCTAACGATCGGTACCAAGTCAAGACTCCTTTAGCGGCGAGCTAAACTTCCACCTCTCGTTCCCCACCTTCGCTTGTATCTCCTCTTTTCCTCTGAAAGGGCCAAGTCTTGAGGCCTGGCCTTCTGGGAAGGCCACCGCGGGCGTAACCATTCCTAGACAACCAACGGGCCTATGTCCCCCTTCTCTCGAGTCTGCTATGGGCGAGCAGGGAAACAACGCGGAATTTGTATCACTCGAGCTAAGAGCCCTGTCGGGGCCTCCCACACGAGAGAAAGTAGAGTCCTGCGGACGAGGTGGGCCGTCTCGATCAACCTGCCACCCTGGCTCAGAGGGTTGATTTAGAGAACCCACGAACCTTACTACTTCCCTTGTCAGCGAGAAGAGTGACCATTTAAGTCTTCCTTCGTAAAAGCTCTCATAACCTCTGTACAGATTTGAGCCCTCCTCCGTAGGCAGTTGAGTAGCCACAGTGACTAACACATGTTAGATATGAATCCACCTTTCCACCTAAGCAGCTGTCCCTTTTAGAGAGTCGAAGCGCCTTTGACCAAGTCCGGCCATTGCTGCTGTCTTCCGTAACGGAGTCGACACCCCTCAGTACTGAGTGGAGCTCTTTGCTAGAAAGAAGGCCTCTGCCATAGAGAACTGAGTACGCACAGTGGATAAGCCAGGTTAACCCTGGGCCACGTGTCAGGCTTAATAGCAGCCTCCCGGAGAACTTAGACATGCTTTCGACGTAAGAGAGCCGATAATTACGGTCCTCCAGGATGGCGCCAACACCTTAGACTCTTCGATAGCCAATTTAAGCTAGGTCGTTGGTTGCTTAGAAACTTCGTTTTCCCTGGCCCTCATCCCAGTTCTTCTAGCGCGTAGTGAAAGTATCGAAATCTCACTCCCAACCCTGTTAGTAGCGTGCGGATCACACTAAATGTGACCTCCCCTAAAATCAGCTCCCGGAAAAAGAGCTCCGGCAGCTTACCCGTCAAAGCACTGCGACTCTCGAGGCCTCGTCGGCCCCGTAAGTCCCTCGGTTCGGTATACCCATCGCATCTCCTTACTTTTTCGAAGCTTGCTCAGTAACAAAGGAGCCCCCTAGTGGGCTCCTAGACTCTTTGAGGGGTTCTTCGGCCGACACTCCCAACATCTCACGCAGACCTTGGGAATTATGATGAGCATCGCCTCCCCGCCTCTCGTCATCAAAATAAGAAATAGCTGTCTCCTTATGTCAAACACTGGGTATCCCTCAGAGAACGAATCCATTTTACAGCAACTCTTATATACTCTGTTACTCTCTTGGTTACCAAACGACGCAGAGCCCTCAATATGCACCGCTCTCTGCGAACTTCGCCCTTGGTAAGACCGTATAGGGAACTCCCGCGCCTCTCTAAATACATAAACTATAACCGACCTTTCCTTCCTGGAGTAACAATCGTCAGGATTAGGACGACGGTGGGTATACCGTCGATATTACCAGTTTCTGAGCTCCGATACACGGATGCCTCACCCTTCCCGGTATATACGTGCACGTTTGAACCCTCGGTTTTCCCTTCATCTACAGCTAGGATGCCGGTGGCCCTCTTGAGACAGCACCTCCTAGCCTACCACACCTTGATTGTTCCTACCAGAACGACAGAGAGTCTCTCAGTCCTTACTCAGCTCGTAAGAAAGACTTATCTGAACCTGGTTTCTCGCTTTCTCTGGCTCACTCACTTGTAGGTATCGTCTAGCCATTTCCCCCTTCCAAGCTATACTCCCCGAACTAGACGTAGCCGGGCCATATTACAAAGTTTCCCAGTATCCGTTCTCAGTAGTTCCATAACGGGGCACACCGACCCCAGCTTACTTCGACGTTTGGATCATTTTCACCGGCTTGCGAACGGTCGGTGAGGACATTGACCACCTCCGAAGTACTCGGCGGGGGCCCGGTCTTCTCATGCCCTCAAAGGGGGAGGGAGGGGGGGGGAATGAATAAATTTCGAGCTGCTGTGAAATGCAGCCGGGAAGAAAGCCGGGGCATCCCCTCTCCTGAGCAACATGGACTCACTCTCTTCCCGCTCTCCTTACAATCTCTGCTAACTCCAACTTCTTGATTCCCCGCCATGGACGAATGAGCCCCTTTCTTTCTGCATATGGAACAGGCGCTTCTGCCTGCTACCCACGTGCCCTTAGCCAAGCAGGCGGGATTCTCCTACATCGCTCTCGCTCCGACCTTCGCCGGTCGGACGCTCCCTGGCTGGTAAAAAAAAGGGGAGAACTCTTGGATACAGTCCCTTCAGGAATTGGTCTCTGCGTGACTAAGCCTTCCATTTACCATCGGGAGTCTTTTCCGCCAAGGTCTTTCCCCTGAAAGAAAGGAACTTCAAATCCAAGGCTGCAACTTAACTCCCCTTTACTACGAAGCGGATACCTTGAACCTTCCTACTCTTCCTCTTCTAGAATGAAATCTTCCACCGGCTAATGACCCTACAAGGCTCGACGAAAATCAACCCGATGGCTGCAACACTGGACTCCCTCTCTCCCAGCCCCACCCGGTTCTGATAGCTATGGATTGCTACCCCCCGCGCTCGGGTTAAGTACCTCTGACCCTCATTTCTCTTCATTCCAGCGAAGAGGCCCCTTCACCTCGGTAATGCCCAAACTTTAGACTACGGAAAATCTTCCGAGATTGTTTTGATCCCGTTCTCAATCTGGTGGAAAATTCTCACCTGCGAAGATGACAGTCTCTTGGATCTCGCACTACGCTAACCTACAAGCCGCAAGTAGGTCCCCCGGGGTTCACTCCTTCCTAGCAACCTCTCCCCTCCTTCCTTATGAGAGGGCAGTTGCTCTGCTTGTCGCCTAACGTACAAGGTCCCCCCAGGGGCTTCAGCCGAGGTCCAGATACCGCCAGCTTTCCCACCGCTTTTTCCATAGAACTCTGCGTTTGACCACCCTTGACTTGGGCTACAGAGCGAGCGAAACAGCGACTACCTCCTGGACGGAAGCTTGCCCACAGACAGCAAGACGTCCTCCCCACCTCACCAAGGAACCTATCTAGACCAAATCTCACAACCTCCGCCTCCGGACCTTACCATTCCGGCCCTATATAACACACGTTCTCCGCCAAGCAGAGACTTTCTCATGCAGAGCTTGGTCTCCATACGGAGAGACCCTCCACATCAATACCCTGGAAATTCGAGCAGTGCGCTACTCCCGATTCCAGCTTATTCTGTCTCACCACGGCATCCTCCTCTTCATCGATAATAATCAATCCCAATGTGCGATCAACAAACTTTCTTACTGATCACCCACCCTTCGTAAGGAAATCTCCTTCATAGTCCAGCTACTGAAGAAGCCGAATCTCAGTATCCAAGCTTTCCGCATCTCTGCCCTAGTAAATACCAGAGCAGATGCCCTAAGCCGGTCCTCTGATCCCCTTCTGAAATGGGAATTACGCCAAAACCTCTTCCAACAGCTGACAACCTGGCGGGGTCCGATGGAAATTGACCTGATGGCAACACGTGCAAACACAAAGCTCCCCAATTACCTCTCACCTCACCTGGACCCGATGGCGGTAGGATGCAACGCCCTCGCCTGGGACTGGAACTTCTGGTCGCAAATCTCTTTTCTCCCGAAATGGCTCATTCCCACGGTAATAACCAAACTTCGGACATATAGACTCCACGGCGTCGCCATTCTCCCATTGTACCCAGCAGAACCGTGGTTCCTCTACATTCTAAACAGGTCCAGCCACCAATGGCACTTCTCCCTACCGGACATGACAAGAAATGGACGGCCCGCCTCCGAGAAGTGGACGGCATGCAATTTCTAAAGGAAGGCTTAGTCTCTTCCTTCGCAGAAACGGTGGCCACACGCCTCACCTCCGCTCACCAAGCCTTGACGTCGCTTCAGGCCCAGTCCGTCTGGAAGACCTTCAAGAATTTGCTGCTCGCCAATGTGTCTTGCATCACGCCTTAAATCTTGATGTAATTCCTTATCGCCTGCGAGGACGACAGACATATGGAACCTCACACAATTCTAAACTACAGATCCCAGCTCAAGCTTCCGATGCTCCACGCTTTCGGGATAGACCTCACATCGGATACCTTCTCCCTACTTGCAAGAGGCCAGTTCCTCCGCAACCCACCTACGACACAGAAGGTGCCGTAATTGTCCATCTACCGTGTCCTGGAAATCTTCAGCTCCCCTCCATTTGCTCCGCAACCAACCACTGTCCACGGTCTCTTCTTGTAGACGCTCTTTCTGACCGCCCTGGCATCAGGTAACAGAGCAAGTGAACTGGCAGCTACCACCCGGACGAAGCTCCTACTTACGGAAGATAGGGTCGTCCTCCCCACCGCTCCTGGATTTCTATTTAAAAACCAAACTTCTCGCCACCCAACGCCCCCGGACTTCACCTTTCGGGCCCTGGGTCGCAAACACACCCTCTGCTCTGTAGCAGCCATTAAGCTCTGCCTAGAGAAAACCGGCTCGGCCCCTCACAATTTTCTGTTCATTCACCCCGTTTCGGGAAAGCTCACAGCCGGCCGTCGCTCCTTTTAGCTAGCTAAGGCTATCAAAACCGGTGACTGCAAGCTTTCTCCCGGGCCGGACACGACATCCGGAAGTTAGGTCACTCAATTGCCCACTTCAGACAAGTGGACCCAACAGTCAGTCTACGCTTAAGCTTCTGGCACAGCCCTCATGTCTTTGTGAACAAATACCTCCTCTCCTGTCGACCATCGTCATCTAACTACGTAGCAGAGAGAGTCTGGTATTAGTTTTGTCCTTACAGTGTGCGAATCTCTCTGATGATGTTGTACTTCGTGGGGACATGTTTTTCAAATAGGAATTCGTTTGACCTTTCTTTCATTTCTCCTCTTGACTGCTCCACTGTCCCATATTCTACCTCGGATGAAGGCAGGGTCTGAAATCCTTAAGCTATCGCTGGCTAACACAATTCTAAAATGGAGTCAGGGAAAAATAACTGCTACTGACGTAGGAAGTAGTAATATTTTTTTCTTATGAAATGAAGAATTGTGTTAGCCGAGAATCCCCTCCACCCGCACACGCTGTCAACCTTCGTCTGTCATCACTCCTACCTGAACGATCTGAGGTACTGTGGCTCCTGCCGCCCGAAGGAACCTAACCCCTCCCAGAGAGGTGGAGGGGGATGATGACGTCACACACGTTTCCAAAAACTCCTAGCAAGGAAAACCCGCTAGAAACGGCCTCTCAAATTTTTCTTTTTCTGTTCTCTCTATACAACCTTCCTCGTCTTTTGGCAAACGAAACAAGGAAAAGAAATATTACTGAAAGATCCAAGAAAGGCTATTGCAGGCTAGCACATTTCTTCATTTCATAAGGAGAAAATATTTCTACTTCTTACGTCAGTAGGAGTTATTTTTGCCAAGCGAGCATGGAAAACTCAGCATTTAAGTAGTGGAAATGCACTAGAGTGACAAACCTTGATAATTGCCTTGATAATTTTTCCTAGTACTAAGCTCTTCCCATAATGCAGCAAATCCTTGGTAGCTAATTCTCCTTAATCCATTCCAAACGCTTGAACTGATAACAGGCAAAATGTACACCTCACGACATTGTTTCATCTTCCCAGACAGTGTATTATATGTAGCTTTATCGGTCTGTGTTGTGGATGGCAGTACATGAGTTGTCTTCTACAGGGTGGGGCATAAATACTGTTACAAAATAAAACTCAGATCCATCCCAGCAAAAAATATTTTTTGACACTCCAATTGCAGAAAATGATTAGCAAATACTGAAGGAACAACATTGTAGAAGCATTATTTGAAAAATTTCCCTCGAGTCTTCACTACATTACAAAGTCTTTTGGGGCATCATCGATAGCAGCACGCAGAGTCTCTAAGGGTATTTTCTCCCTGCATTTATTCTATTTTATCTTAGAAGTTTCAATATTTTGGCAAGGAGGAGAACCCCACGGAGCCACCACAGAGAGAATTCGAGAGCATTAAGGGGATGGAACACCCCCAAAAAAACCTTGAGTTATCAAAATTCGTTTTCTTCCATTAAGCAGTAGCTTTACATCAGATGGATATGCAGGCAAAATTTTGGACAGCCAGTGTAACCCTAAGTGGGTAGAGGTAGAATAGGGGACTGGGGGGGGGGGGGTTGAATTTTTTTCTAACACTTCGTTTTTTGACTTCTAAAACTTTTTTTGTATTCACCCGATCGATCTTCATGAAACTTGACCAAAATATGTGAAATTGGAAAAAAATGGGGTCTTAACTCATGTACGTTTTCCCCCTTTTCGCCTTAAAAAACGAGTAGTTATACGAAGAAAACGGAAAAACTTTTCTTTGAATAACTCGTTTTCTATGGCGAAAATAAGAAAAAGCACAGGAGTCTAATGCACATTCTTTTCCAATTATACATATCTGTGCCAAGTTTCATTCAAATCGGAACAAAAATAAAACGCAAAATGTGAATCATTTGGCGGGAAATTTCATATGGTGAAATTCGAGAATACGACTATATATAAAAAAGGTTTTCATTGATGCACCGATTTCTATGAATTGTGGTGCAAGTACAGTAAAACCCCTCTAATTCGCACAGCACGGGTGGAAGGGGGTGACGGATAAGCAGGGATTGTGGATTACCAAGGTACTTACAAATCCAAAAAAAAAACTCTGTATTCTGCAGTAATGCAAATTATAGAGAGATTGTTGGTACCTTCTGCGCAGCACCTCGCGCAAATTTTTCGCTCATCACCCCCTTAATCCGAAAAATGAGAAGCGCCTTGTACGGATTACAGTGATATTTGTACGAACTCCGTACTTCACCCTATTAATCCGAAAAATGTGTATTTGTTCAGATTGCATTTCGAACTATAATCAGATGTTCGGATTAGGGAGGGGCTCGGATTAGAGGGGTTTTACTGTATGTAAAATCAAAAAAGCAAAGAAGAATGGCCTCCCTCATAACCTGTACTTAGCGCTATTGCTTATTCTTTGTGGTGACTTCTGAAGAGTGAAGCCTGCTCTACTGCTTGCTAAAATATTGAAGCTTTGAAGATAAAATTGAACAAATGCTGGGAGAAAATACCTTTAGATACTCTGCGTGCTGCTGTTGATGATTTCCCAGAAGACTTCGTAGTGAAGTGAAGGCTCAAGCTAAACATTTTGAATACTACTTATACCGTATTGTTCGTTCAGTATTTGGGAATCATTTTCTGTAATTGGACCATTGTATATATTTTTTGTTGGGATAAATCTGAGTTTTATTTTGTAACAGTATTTATGCCCCACCCTGTTGATAGAGATTGTACCCCTCAGGGGGCATAGAATGGGTATGGCCATATGGTTGGGTTAGTTGAAGTCCGCCCATCCTATGTTATGGGGAGCAGCGCCCCGAAAGGGACCCTGTAGGCTACCTTAGCCGTTAGCTAGGTCTTCGTGACGTCTGTCTTTCGTGCACACTTTGCTTCCTTTCGATTTCATACTCCTTCTAGGGTTATTTTTGTCTGATCTTCCTCTTCTTTCTCAACCTGCTGTTCCCGTGTGCGTTGATCCTGTGTGGGAACACCTTCGTGCGCGGGTTCCACTTGACAATCGACATAGCAACTTCGTCACTTCCTTTTCCTCTCTTACAAGAGCTAGTACTCTGTTAAGGAGCTTTAAACTATCTTATTCTACTACTGATAATAGAGATTGTGCACCAAGCAAAAATTTGTTACATTCAAATAAAATTTATAACAAGTTGGTCTTATTGCAGAGCAGACGTTATTGAGCTACTGCTTTTATTTTATTGGAATGGTGAGTTCATCACTGTTAAGTATCCGTTTGTTTCAGATTTCCGACAGCCTGGAATTTATATTGTTGAATTTTGCTGAGATGAACAAGCTGTGGGTGCGTATGCAGCACCAGGGACACTCCAGAGACAAGGAGAAGAGAGAGAAGGAGCGGCAGGAGCTGCGTATTTTGGTTGGTACCAACCTGGTTCGGCTGTCCCAGCTGGAGACTGTGGATGTGGAACGCTACAAAAAGGTATAAGCTCTTATATATAGTCGTCATAGTTACCGGTGTGGGGTGAATATTGGAAACTTAACCTTGTGGTTGTACGTGGTACTGCTGCCATGTTTCGTATATTTTTCAGCGATGCATGAAAAAAGTTGAGCGCTCAGGCTATGTTTCACTGGGTTCTCCCTTATTACGTGGTAAATTTCCGTAAAATCATGGTGAAGAAAAATTATCAAACCCCAAGGACCCCAAAACGACCTTCCATGTTGCGAACCACTGATCTAACAGACTGCACTGTTGTCTTATTTCGCAGATGGTTTTACCAGGTTTGCTGGAACAGGTGGTGAGCTGTCGAGATGCACTTTCACAAGGTTACCTCATGGAATGTATAATTCAGGTAATTACTGTGATTTTTTGTATTTAGTATCCGCAACTATTTAACTAGAGCTAACGAACAACTTGCTTGCTGTATTTGAGCTGCAAAAAATGATTTAGCTGTAGTATGGGTAATACTTACTCGTATTTTACATTCTTACATAAGTTGTGAGCCCTGGAATAGTGTGTCATAATAAGTCTGCCTAGGGCGAATATTTTGATGAATTCATATGCAGTGTTTTAGATCTTAGAGTCATATACAAAATTGGGTCGTATTTCAAGTACAAAACTGCCTGTTTACATTCGTAGTAGCTATTTTTGTGTTTTTTTAATATATTGGTTTAATTAAGGTATTGAGTATGTGCCTGTGCTTCGATCAGACACCGGTTATATTTGCCACTAGGCACTGGTGACGTCTGACTTGACTCGATACCGTATAGTCTCCTGTACAGTCACAATGCAATGCAGTTTATGCCCATCAGTTAAGAGTGTAACTTATATACCAGTGCATCACAAAGTGGGCCGTGACTCCTTGCTTAAAACTATAGCAAAATTTTTCGGGTTGCTTGAAGAGGAAAAATGGGTGGTAGTGAGACAACATTCAGAGCAGTTAATAAATTAACTTAACGGTAAATGAAGACAAGAACGTGTTTGGTTGAGCAGAAGAAGGTTACTGGTAAATTTACCCTTTTGTTTGGTTGTGAATGTGCAGAAGGAGGAGGAGCATGGAAATCAAAGAGATACCAATCTTCGACAGTTGTGAACTTCTCACAAACGAAGCTTGGTTTAAAGCAAAAAATTTGTTTTGAGACTTTTTCCTGCATGTGCTCATTTTAAATGGTTAGTGATTATATTTTTTTCTCTTGAAACTGTGCAGGTTTTCCCTGACGAGTTCCACCTGCAGACGTTGGGCCCATTCCTGCAGGCCTGTGCTGAGCTCCACGAGGAGGTCAATGTCAAGAATATCATCGGCTGCCTCATCGACCGTCTCGCGGCATTTGGCAACAAAGAGGATGGGGATGGGATACCAGCTGAGATTAAACTCTTTGAAATCTTCTCCCAGCACATTGCTTCTGTTATAAAGGTGAGTCGCTTCCTTTCACTACCATTAATTTGACTAAATAATCTTTTGCAATATTGCATTTTGTTAAAATTTGTAGAGTTGCTAACTCGAAAATTTGCAAATTCTTTCAGAGTGTGACTTGAACATTTTTTGTGAAATTCAACGTCCATTTCGCTTGGAGTAGTGAAGGCCTTTTCAAGCATGTCCATTATCCATCCTAAAGTTCTACAGTTTTCACTCTACTTTTTCCTAGTATAATCACGGTTACATGCATAAACAATGGAGAGCTGGCCAATGTGTCACTGCTGTTTCTATCAGAAACTTTTTGAGTTTTTTTCTGACGGCGGGGCCACTACCTGATATATACGCAGCTAAACTGGAGCACTATGGTGTGAGAAATAATATACATGATCTTACTCGGAGTTACTTGTGTAATCGCCGGCAATATGTTGTTATGAACGATCATGAGTCATCATGTGACTGTGAATATTGGAGTGCCCCAGGGTTCCGTCCTGGGACCTCTTCTGTTTAACTTGTATATTAATGACATCGACAAATTTCCTGATGTACGCGTAATTTTATTTGCAGATGACGCGGTATTTTATGTTGATGATGTGTGTCATAAT
>LQNS02278165.1:1838094-1857093 GCA_001587735.2 Parhyale hawaiensis
ATGAAGGGACACGTAGTGTGATAATAGACACGTGAAACCCATGCACGAGGGTGTTCCCACACAGGATCAACGCGCATGGGAACAGCAAGTCGGGAAAGAAGAAGAACAGATGGAAGAAAGATTAGTATGAGTTACAGGTGAGAAGGAAGCAAAATGGGCACGAAGGACAGACAAAACGATCGTGATGACGACCCAACGGGTCACGGGTCGTCTAGTAACTAGCTAGCATTAGGCAGACAAACAAAACGGATGAACGGTTCTTCACCAAAAGTTAATCATTTGTTCCTCTTAAAATACTTAACAATCCCTGTTTATTTTGTCAAAATCCGTCCTTAACTTTTTGAGTTACCTATCTTGGTGACAGACAGAATAACAGACAGACAAACCCGAATAAAACATAACCTCCTTGGCGGAGGTAATGAGTCTATATTCATCGGCAAGGACTCGTTTCCATTCCTAGGACAAACGAGTGTCGACTCGGACTCTTCATCCTGGATCGCAATATTGTCTTGACTCATACTGATTCTGACTTCAACTCCAACAGTGGACTTGAAATCATAACACCAACAAAGACATAGATATCTATATGTCATCTGGTGTTTTATTCCTTGCTGTAGGTAAAGTCAACTTAACCACACGCACTGGTTCTTGCTGCGGATATAGGCTAACTGGCCCCAGAACAGTGTACGGCTGCAGTCGACCAAGGATTGTGAAAAACGATGGCTCTATCGACGGAAAGTTTTTTTTGCCACAATCCGTGCCCCTGACCCTCTCCTCTCCACTTCAGGGGAAGATTAGTACCCCCATGCCAGCTGTGCAAATATCTATCAGATGATGGGTCAGTGCGTTGAGCGCTGCAAGAGCCCGCCTGCCTTGGTTGGCATTCGAACTTGCAACCTCCAGTGTCATGAGTTCAGCACTCAAGGTTGCTGCTATCGTTGGTATATAAACCCCTATGCTTGTACTCGAAGGTGAAAATTTCGTCACGAAGTAGTCAGTTTCTTTAGGTAGTGGCATTTTATTGTGGCTTCTCTTTCAGAATTCACTCAGGATCTCCCCCAGGCAAAGAGTTGTCACGGCTACTGAGGCTGCCCTCAGACAACTACAACGATATACTCGTGATCCTTCAGCTGCAGCACTTCCTGCCTTTGCTGCAGCTTCTAGACTACCAAGGCAGGAGCACGCTAAGCACCTACCTCCTCAACAACGCTCTCGAGAATGGCACACGCATCCCCACTCCCGAACAGGTAGGCAACGTTCAGTCACTTTCGTTTTTGATATCTTTACTTTCGCTTTTCTTTAAGAACATGAAGGAAAATTCTCTCAAAGCTAGATTGCTATCAACATCGTACTGAGATGTGAGCTGCAGTTAAGCACAGCTTGCACCTGTGCTTAACCTCTGGCTTTTCTTTTCCGTTGTTCTCTTGGCTGATGCTGTAACTTTTGCTGTTCCCATGCATGACGATTCTGATTATGTTCGATTTTTTTACCGTAGGTTATGCCCATTCATATTCCTCGCTTGGAATACCGCTGTTATAACCACAGAGGCTTAATGCTACAAACATAAACTCTGTGATGATTTTACTTTTTTAGTTATTGTACTTTTTACTTGTCTTATCACGCTTTGATGAAAATTTCCCATATTCCTTAATTGACCAGATGACTTAAACTGTTATAGTTGCTATACTGTATTACAAAATTACCAAAATTCATCTAAGATTGCCAAAATTTCTGTCATTTTTGATTGCAGAATGTAGGTTTTAGTAATGATACAGTCGCATCTCAATAGGTGGACGCTATACTGGGTCTGTGTGCGTCCTTGGTCCGTGATGAGGACGACCAACCACTTAGCCAGCCTGATCCTGACGACTTGGCGGAGGAGCAGCTACTGCTGTCTCGGTAAATAATTTCTCTGTGACGTTGTTACTGGCATGACTGCCTCTGTCGTAAACTTTTATGAGTAGTATCATTTCCTTCGTCATATGTCGTAAGAAGATTGTTTCTCCCGTGTGTACAAAGGATGCTTCCCCTCGAGGCCATGTATATACTTATGTACTTATAATACCTCTGTGACTTTTTTATATTCCGTGTACCAACTTCTCTCCGATTGGCACTGCTCCTTGATAATTTCCATTGAGAGCATGATGTTGTGTGTTTTAAGCAAGGCCGATGTATTTTTCTCAGCGTTAGTGAAGCGTGCAAACTCTGCCAACATACCTATGGTCTGTGGTGCACCCTCATTGTCGTCCCTTCCCTCTGATGTTGTAAAAGGTACTTTTTCCTTAGTAGTAACGACAGTAAAACGAGGTAGCCTATTAGCGTAGTAATACATAGCTGTATCGTGCCGGACCGGATCTTGTCTTCACGGATGCTTGAAACTGTGGCTGAAACTACCCAATGTATCTCACTAACTTTTCAGAAGAACTGTTCAGTTTCACCTGTGGGTTTGCGTTTCATTGACCATGTTGTTCGACGTCAATCCTATAGACTCCCAGTCATCTTTACCTCATTGCTGGCCAAAATGGCAATTCATTAAGGTTTTAAATACGGTAATTTTTAAAAGTTCTTGCTTACTGTGGACTTTAAGCGCCTACTAGACTTTTACTGCCAGACTCATCGTAATTCTTGTATCTTTTACAGACTGGTGCACCAGTTCCAGGGCGACACGAATGATCTGCAGTACCTCATCCTGCAGGCGGCACGGAAGCATCTCGAGACCGGCGGCACCAAGCGCATCATCCACACACTGCCCACTCTCGTATTCCAGGCCTATAAATTGGCCCATGCGTACTATAAGGGCAAAGACCAGGTACTTTTTACTTCCAGTCCTTGGCGCCATTCAAGTCGCATTTCATGTTTTGTACTTGTTCGTTTTTGCTGCTGGTACCTATAGTAAATTTGTATCATTGGAGTACGTTTAAAGTTTGCTCGTGCGCCGTTAGAATTTTGTCACACTGCGTGTAGGTTGCTCTTTTCGCCCTCACTTTTGGTTCACCATTGCAGCAGGCGAATGTTCAAGATGATAATTACCGTGTCTAATGCAATTACATTTACTTTCCATTATGCACGAACTTTATCAGGCCGATTAATGGTAACAACTTCAGAGATTGATATAATGGAAGAAACGTTGCACACTGGTGTTCTTTACTGTCTACACTCGAGGCAGGTTGACACTTTAGTTTAATTGGGGGTTCCCATATGTTATTATTCAGCGTCTGAGTGCGTGACAGTATCCGTTCAAAACTCGAAAAAAGTGCTCAAGTGAGTTCTAATTTATCCCAAACTCGCAGAGGTATCCGGAACTTTGTAATTAACACTTGCTAATCCAGTCGATGTGACGTCTAACATTTTAACAAAGCACCAAACGCGTAGGACTAACCCGCCTTATGATTCCTGTTGCCGCTGTCGCAGGACGAGAAGTGGGAGAAGAAGGTGCACAAGATATTCCAGTTCTGCCACACGACTATTGCCTTGTTAGTCAAAGGGGAGTACAGCGAACTGCCGCTGCGGCTGTACCTCCAGGGAGCCCTCGCTGCTGACGTCATCGAATTTTCTGGTCACGACACAGTTGCATACGAATTTATGTCTCAGGTTAGTTGACGGCAGACATTTAAACATATTTATTGCTTGGTTATACAGGTGATGCTCTCTACATTGTTCCTACTCGTTTTATGCCGTCCTTGATTTAGTTTGCGCAATACGTCTGTGTATTGCTGAGTTCCTTCTAGTAGCTACTTGACCTAGTTCCAGATGTTCGGCAAATGTACTCTAGAATTCGCTTAGTGCACACACTCTGGCCACACCATTTTTATTTTTTGAAATGTGTCGTCCGTTCATGCTCTGTATGTCAACAAAAGCTAGGCGGAATTCCTTGAACAAAATTCGTTTCTCTCAAGGTTTAGTTGAAGTAAATACGTATATACTGTATATGGTTATCATATTTATGTGAATGAAATATATCTGTGATGATCTGAAACATAATTCTCATTTAAAGGGTCCTCTTTTACCGTTCTAGCTGTTTAATTACTACTAGCGGGCCCCGTGAAAATTTCACGGTTAATTAGTGTCTTTAGCACTTTTTTAAAGCGCATAGATTGGACCTTCGGGTCGAGTTTGTCCATAAAGATATGTCAGTAAAATTTAGTGGCTTTCGACTACTTTTTGATACGATGGTAGTTACAATAATCATTGTAAATTGTAAATTTTTTATTTGCATCATATATTAAACGCAGTGTTGAAGTAGGTATCAGTAATGAGGAGGTATGTCACTACGGCCGTTACCTTGTCCTGCTGGCCTGTTGGCGAGTGCAGTGACGCCACTAACACTAACGTTTCGGCCTCCTCATAAACAGGCTTTGTGCTTCTGTAACGTCAACTCGTCGCTGGCGCCTGCAAATGAAATTGTGTGGTTATTTCTTCCTTCAGGCATTCTCACTATATGAAGACGAGATCAGTGACAGCAAAGCGCAACTCGCGGCGCTCACCCTCATCATAGCGACCGTGCAGCAGACGCGCAACTTTACCGAAGAGAACCACCAGCCTCTTAGAACAAATTGTGCGCTTGCTGCTTCCAAACTGCTCAAGAAACCTGACCAGGCGAGAGCGGTTACCACGTGCGCCCATCTCTTCTGGTCTGCTAATATAAATGGACAGGAGGTGAGAGATTCTGTTGTAAATTTAGTGCTTCTCTGTTCGCAATACAGCTCTGCAAAGGTGAGCACTAGATATTTTGGTATGTTGCTGGCCCTGAAGAGTAGGTGAGGTTTTAGGTGCAAGCTACATTTTGCGCAATCATATTGTAATGGCCGAAATGAGAAACGTGAAATTGATGCGGCCTTGACCCCAGATGGAATGGGGATTTATGATTATGATGGAGAATTGCACTTGGCCCTGCGCTGAGCCTGTGGCCGAGTATAAAAATTAAAATCTGGGAATATCTTGATATTGTGTTCTCGGCGCAGGTAAGCCATCACACTATAATAAGTCAGTGGAACTCAGTCGACTGCTGTTCGTATGGCACCCCGAGGTTTTTTGTGCCCATTTACCTCCACGTTTATATGACGTTATCAGAAAATTTCCGCAAGTATTGCTTAGAAATTGCTTGTAACTGCAACTCAAATGCATCATCTTGCTTTGGAAACCGGCGAACAGTGCATCCACAGCGACACGAAATTTAAAATTGATTTGATTTTTAGTTACCGGAAAACAAAAAGGGTTTCAGCAACGGCAGCAAGTCCCACTTCCAGAAAAATATAAATACCGCTATGAGTTAGCAACTAGGAAGAGCTAACTGTGTTTGTTTTAGTGTCTGCAGTAACCATTACTAGGTACCTAAGCACAACTGGATCCTGGTTCGGTATGTGGCCTACCTCAAAGCGTTAGCCTTGGTTGGAATGAGTTGAAAGTAGTTGAGAATCGGTTGCGAACCTCACTGATAGGCCACACATATAGCAGCACCTCAATTTCAAGTAGGCCACATACTGCACCGGCGCCTAAAATTATGAGTCAATTTCTTCGAGTAAGCCTAATAGTAGTAGTCCTTCTTCGTGTTTAATTTTGCATGCGCTAGTAAAATAACTCCATACTACTACTAGCTACTTAACTTTGCAGCTAAGGGAAGAAAAGCGAGTCGTTGAATGCTTGAAGAAAGCTGTACGCATCAGTCAGCAGTGCATGGACGCCAGTGTACAGCTCCATCTTTTCGTCCACCTCCTCAACCGCTACACTTACTTCTATGAGAAGCAGACACCATCCGTGAGTAGAGCTTTTTGTTGTGTGCTTGAGGGCAAAACTAAGTGCACATAGTGTCCAAGCGTGGAAATGTTGGTAGAAGTAACGGTGCTATTGAGGTAAGTTACGGGCAAAGGTTCATTGGCGGACCAGGATATCTGACAGCAATTCTCAGACTTCTATTATTTTTTTCTAAGACAGTGGGCTTCATATCACTTTGAAGATCGCTGCCTTAATGGGATGCGATCAATTGTAGTTTTCGTCGGAGTTGCGGAGTTGGATGAACAAGTGTGGTTCCTGGATCCAGCCTGTGCTCGATTCCGGCTAATTGGACGCCCAAATTATCCCGGATACTTCATGTCCCAGCCCGTCTCATTTTCTCAATTAGCCGATTTGCTCTGAGTGCTACTCCTGGTCCTCGAAATATCTGAGTCCGACTTTTTAATTCTAAGTTACTTGTCAACAGAATCTTCCCTTCGGTCTCCTAACATCTTCATCATTAATTGCCGCGATTGGATCGTCTTAATGTTGCACGTTTCCTTTGAGAGTTAGTAGTGTCCTCTTAACCTTTTAATGCTTGATAAAATCTTATTCCCGTACGAATAGCATGTACACTTAGAACAGAAATAATAGCTCGAGCACAAAATTGACCATATCTCATTTTTGGGCGATCGAATTTTCATGAAACTTGCAGGGAAATCGTGACAGCTTATGGCAACACTGTTAAGTTTGTATACATTTTGCTTTGTTCCCTAATTGAAAACTTTGCATTTTTTCTCGTTTTGAGGTGAACGAAAACAAAAGCTTCCTGTACATTCTGCTAAAATGGGACGTGGAAAAGCTCTAACTAACGAGGAAATAGAAATTATCATCAAAGAAACTGCTTAAGGCACCTCTCCTGATGTCATTGCCTGAAAAATAGGATGCCATATTGACACAGTGACAAGATTCTTGAAGGACCCTTCACCACGAAAAAACGATCAGATGCTGGGCATTCAAGAACAGTTCCTGAGAGAGACACGAGAAATGTTGTTCGTCAGCTACGTAATGGACCCTGGCAAACAAGTAAATCAATTTTTACGGCTGCTGGGCTTTCTGAAGTGCCTAGAACCACAAGAAATGACATCCTTCGCTTCATTGCTTTTGTCACATCCCATTTGAAATTGCCTCCAAGACATAAAATTTTGAGGATGGAATGGGCAGAGAAATACATGAAGATCAACATGAATCATGTTTTTTTCACCGACGAAACCCGGGCAATCCTTGATGGACCTGATGGGTGGAGTAAGAGTTTGGTGCTACCTGGAGGTGAGTTGTCATCAATGCGTAAAGCGTCAACAACAGGGAGGTGGTCGTACGATATGGGCTGGTATCATTGGAGATCGACTTGTAGGCCGGTTAGAGTAGTACTTGATGGCGTAAAAATTACATCTGCATCATATTGTGGCATGTTAAAGGAGGCCTTAGTCCCATGGCTGGATGACATGCCCCTTTGTTGCTTCGAAACTTGATTTGCATGCTGGATACTGCGCCTTCTCACTCTGACTGTACTGCCACAGCATTTCTGGACTCCTTGGGATTCCATGGAGAGAAACTGACGGTTTGGCCACCGTGTTCACATGATCTAAACCCAATTGAAAACTTCTGGGCCCTTCTGAAAAGGGAAATTTATACAGAAAGAAGGCAGTACAACTCAAAATCTGTCGCTAGGGATGCTCTTGCTGCAGCAGCAAGAGCAGTTCCGCCTTCTGCAATAAAGAAACTAATTGGCTGCATGGATTCAAGGATTATTGAAGTTATTAAATGTCATGGGGGTCATGTTAGCAAATAAGACTTTTTCAGTCATTGTAAACTTTTGATTAATGATTTCTCTTATTTAATACATATTTTTCTCATTTGTATTGTTCATTTTAACTCCTTTGGTGATATGAAACTGTGAATCTTTTGGTTTTTTTTAGTAAAAAAAAAGCTATTACCGCCGCCCAGTGAAATTAATAAAATTGACAAAAAATATATATTTTTTCTAAAACCAGCACGATTAGTCGTTTGAAAATGTACTGACACTATAAGCATTAAAAGCCTAACCTTCTATGAAATTTTCGCTGAAATTTATAGCTAAATTATGGAGATGTGGTCAATTCTACTATAAAGCTATTACTGTATTTCCGCTCTAAGTGCAGGTATGAGTCCTATTCGGCACGCAGTGCTTTAAGGAATAAGATTTAGATCCGCATGTGACCCTTTTATTGCACGCAATATTTACTTCTACTTCTCATTAACATATTTAGTTGAAAGAATGTAGCTAGTATCTTGGAATACTGTCCTATAACAATTGAATTGTCGGAATGTTATCATCTAACAAATAGCTATTAGTGAGATGTTATGAACCCTTAAATGGGTAGCTACTTGCCATTTTTTTGAAGAGCAGTAATGATGCTATTCCTATTAGAAATATGGGATTATTTTATACGTTAACTCTATTTTCACCTGGTTGTGTTATTTTGTTACGAGGATTCTTTATTCCATTGTCTTTCATGTCTTTCTACGTAATAAAGGCCTTCGTAATGCAGTAGCGCGACCTGGGTAAGAAAATAGTTAATGAGATGAACTCTAACGTTACCTTGCAATTAGCTGCCTACTCAATTAGCAATAATACTCCCTTGTCTTACGCTTCAATTATTATTGCGGCCCTGAAGCTCTGTCCCTCTCATCCGTAGGTAACCGTGTCGATGATAAACCAACTGATCAGTAAAGTAAAGGAGGATCTGGGGCAGTTGGAGAGTGGAGAAGATTTGGACCAAGTTACGAGCCACCTGAACACAACCCTGGCCCATCTCAAGCAGCGCAGCGAGCACCCGCCTCCTGACGGGCCAAATTATGAGGGACTCGTGCTCTGAGTGGCCCGTGCTCCTGCCTCTACATTGCCATCGTCGTCTTGTTAGTCTGTCGTTTAAGTGTTGTATGTTCGTCCAATGTGACATCAATTGCTTTTAAAATTTGAGTCCTTTTTTTTTATTGGTGTTTTTTTTTTATCCAATGCGGTAGGACTAGGACATTTTTCAGAAGAATCACTCTGCACTTTTTTATTAACCATAGTTTAGCAAGGTCATTATGGGAAAATTTATCCAGGAGTGCGTATGACACCCGCCTGGTACACTACACATAGCTTATTATTATGATAATCACTGGATTTGATGAGGCTAAAAAGACAATTTCATTTAGCCTTTCTATCTGTAGATCGACTTCGTTGATTTAATACACTAATAATGACCAAGCTTTTATGAAATTACAGCCATGCAGCGTTCTTATAGAGTTGCATAATATTTTGAATAGGCGTGCGTAATTTCTGTTATAGTCACTGATTTTTGTATCTAATTAAAACTTGATCACTTTTGCATTGACAGTTGAAGTGATCACCGTTGAAGAACATTTTTGAATTTTCTATTGTAGTGTCTGGCGCCGTAAACTTGACCGTTCCATAGAACAGTGAACAAAACATTAAATAGAGCTTCTGCAAGTTACAAGCAACAAGTTGAATCAAACAGATAATTGCTCTGGTTTACTTTATCCTATACGTTAATGTATTTGTTAAAATAGCTAAGTAGCCTAATTCGATTCTGTTTTGTTTACCACATATCTAAGGTCTAATACAACTTAATTTAATATTGTTTCCGCTGTGAATTTATGTATTAGTTAAGATTTAAAAGGATTTTAGTCATAAGATACGTCTGACTATTTTTTGCAATATACAGTATAGTTTTATCCTGTTCTAGCAATCTGTTTGTAGTCAATAGAGTGCTTGGTTACGTCGATTTTTGTCTTCTATTTTCATAGTACAGATGTTTTCTTCCCAACCTAAATGTCTTGTATTCATTACTCCTGACGTCATGTGCGCGATTAAATCGACTCTTGTCCCTCCGGGAGCATTGAATGGGCCATACGGTTAGGTTCGCCCATTTTATGTTATGGGTAGTAGCGACTCCAGAGGACCCTGAAAGTTACCTTAGTTTTAGCTAGGCCTTTGCAACGTCTTGCTTTAGTGCCCACTTTGCTTCCTCCCGCTTTCATACTCCTACTGATGTTACTTTCCTCGTTCTTTCACGACTTGGCTGTTCCCATGCGCGTTGATACTTTGTGGAGACACCCTCGCGCATGGGTTTCACGTATTTATCGACTCACTGTATGTTCCGTCTCTCTTCCTCTTGAGATTTCTTTTGTTGTCGAGACGAAGCTTTAAACTACTCGACAAGTTTGGCTGTGACGTCCCTCGCAGCTTTGATTTGGTCACATGAGCGTTAACTGTCTACTGCACTCACTTTTGGCAGAGCTCTGCTTACATGGAGGATAATGGAAGTGATGCAGCTAACTATGAAACCTTGATTTTGAGATGGTATGTAATACCGGCGTACCCCGCTGCAGAAACAGAAATGCATCACTACTCAAATCAGTAACAAATTATTATACTTTATTTCTAGTCATGTCCCAGTTTAAAAATATGTGCGCGACATTACCTGCATAGCTAAATGATATAAATTTGCGCGCATTGTCTAGAATGAACTAGGTTTGGTTGGCAGCGTCTCTTCTATATTTGTAACTTTGGTCCATGCTTCGTATAGTAATATTTGTGGCTAAAGCGATGCTTGTTTCACATTAGTAATGTGCGTTCTTTATGCAAGTTATTTTGAAAACCGACCACACGAGTAATTGGCCAATGTCGGCCCTACATACTTACGCTTGTTGAGTGTGGACACGTTGGGAGTTCAGCATACGCGATAACTGTTTGGGATATTCAGTATCTTGATTTAACCACGTGGAATTTTTTATACCTTTCGTTAACACCGTGAGATTTTCAGCATCTTTCGCCAACAGCGTGGGGTGTATTTAGTATCCTACAACAGCACTGTGGCTTTTGAATGTCTTGCGTCAACACCGTGGGATTTTTAGTACTTTCGTTGACGCCGTGAAATTTTCATTTATGTGCAATTCCTCACTTAAGTGTTTGATTACCAGTTTTTATTTATGATTTTTGCATATTTCCTCACTTTATTTTTATGGGATTTTTTCCGTTTGAGACACTGCAGTCGTTCGGTAGAAGTTCGTGCTCACTCGAGTGCCTTCAATCTTCACCCTCGTGCTGATGATCCGTTGTCCCCGTGTGCGGGAATACCTGGGTGCTTGGGTTCCACCTTTCTATCGGACATGTTTACTAACACTAGGGAGTTCAACATACATAATGATAAAATTATAAACTGTGGTATAGCTATAGTTATTATCTATATTATACTAAACTTCTTGAACCTTGCTTGCTCGTGTATTTACTTGAATGTGTCTTGTTAGCACACAGTTTCTTTCCTTTTAGAAGGGAAGAAATTCGAGGGACTAGGCAGAGCCCCCCAAATACTTCCATGGATTAGCTCTTTAATTCGATTGTATCTGTGATACGCACGTGGAACCAGCCCCTCGGTTGCTAGAACGGGCACAATAATGTCAAAGTTGCTACGGAAAATATAACTGAAAGACGCAACATACCGGTATAAATTGAATTTGCTTACAGCTGCGTGTTGAATATTCGTTGAGAGAAGCAAAGATGCTGTTGATGACGACCAGTACGGGCAGGAATGGACGGCCGAATAGCGAGTGGTCTGTGACCAGCTCAATAACACCTATTTTTTTTTTTTTTTCGGAAGCAAAGACAATCGTAATAACGACCCAACGGGTCACGGGCCGTCTATATATATTACAATATGTTGGCAATGGTTGGGATTAAATCTCATCTAATGTGTTGCTCAGTGGCGGGTCGTGGACACTAAGGTGATCATGTTGCACCGTCCCAAAGAGGACATTTCGAATTCTTGCATTGAATTAGAGGACTCTCGTGATTAAAATATGATACTGTCAGAAGCTAGTCTTTAGTTCATGGAAAAATTACAACTATCCTGGTTTGAAACTGCAGCATCCCTTCACTAGTTGTCCCGACCTACCACTTGATGACTTTTCCAATTTGCCCTGTTGGGAAAGCAAAGTACGGGTGCCTTATAGTCAGGGTTGCTGGGTCAGGGCGGTCAAAGTCTAAAAGTCAACCTGGTTATAACCTGTGACGGTTAGTAGAAATTTAATCGTCTAATCCGGTGCTTGATACTGATGCAATCTATTCTTTGGGATCTCTTTTTACCTTAGCTATTCCAACTAGAGTTCTGACGAAAGCTACAGACAGTATAACGCCAGGTGACAGTAATACTCGGACATGCAAAGGTTCTCAAGAGCGAGCGAATGTTGTCTCCCGAGCTAGTGCAGACACACCAACACTGCACTGTCACTTGGAGCTTACCGCTTTTGATGAATAAGTTGATACGCCGGCCGAACGGGGTGAGTGTAAAAAAAAGATCTGGAAAAAATAAGCGCACTCTCATTTACTTTTTCCAGACTTTTTTGTCTCAACGTACCCTGTCCTGCCAGGCGTCTCAACTCACCCTGACTGATGCTATCATACATATGCCTTTTTTTTTGAGGATTAATATGATTTTCTTAATTGCAAAGCTTGCTATTTAGATTTTTCGGTTCAAGTTCCGCACATCACGTGGGTGTCGTGTCATCGTCTCCTTTAACAGCTTGGAAATTAACAACTGGTGACTTCAAATACAATTTACTCACGAAAAAGACTAAACTAAAACCTACCATTACAGTTATTACAATAGTCAACAGTCTGTACAAAACATACGAAACTTCAATACACAAAGAGCGTAACTTCTTGAGAATTCGATATTTACACAAAAAAAAAATTATTTACACATACACAGCCTTCATTTTAACAAGCAGAACTGTATACAGCCGCACGTTATCTATTATTATCTGATTACAGTATATTTGAAAGAAGAATGGAATTCACATCGAACCGCACATCTCACTAGGTGAAAAGCAAATTAATGAAGTCATGGGATCCAACCATTACGTTTTTTACTCACAATCAGTAAAACAATGAATTAATGGCTTTAAGAGCGAAACTTGCTTCTGCGGCCAGTTTCTGTTGTACAGAGAGACTACAAAATAGTTTCAGATTATGAAGGATTATTATTTCACTAAATAGCTACGGTAAGTGGAATGAATTGCAATCACTATCCACTATACCATATGTTTGAAGATGCATATTTTCATTCACGTGATGCTTATTTAATTCTTCAGCTTACCATATTAGCAAGCTTCAGCCCTTTAATATACAAAACATGTTATATTCATTGGTCACCTTGCTTTGCGTTAAATTTTATGCCGTGACATCAATAACAGTTTTACCACAGTGCTGTCCCAGCTCCATGTGTTTGTAAGCTTCCTTCACCTCATTCCATTTGAACACTTTGTCCAGCACAGGCACCAGCTGCAACAAAAATCGCCAATTTAGCTCAATTTTACTGGGTAATAAAAGCTAGTAACAAGTCAGTTTACATCTCTCTAGACGTGGTGGGGTGTTTCAACAGAGTTAAGGTAATGGAATGTAGATACTTTATTCATAAGGAAATATATACACACTAAATTTACAACGACAGATCACTACTCTCTGATCAATGTTACTGTTAGCGATACTCGGAATTATCATAAGCTAGAAACAGAGCTGATAACGTCGTAATTTTTAAATTTGTTTCCGTTTGTTTTGATTGGACTGTTGCGGAATTTAAAAGTGGTGTGGATATCCTGTCCAATTTTCCTATAATCGGTCCATGCTAGACCTATCACTAATTCACTACCTATTACACTAAATCAGAAAATAGCTTTATTGCACGCGACTGGTACGCCGTCTTCTCCCTTCATAAAATAAGTTAGCTAATTAAAACTACTTTGATAAAATTTCAGTGATGTTTGCACAACGTACACACCTGCCTCTGCTGCAGCAGGCGAGCTATCTCCCTTAGGGCTGAAGGACTGCTTCGGTAGACGCCCCAGCGGACAATTCTGCCGTCTCGGTAGGTAGTCAAGTTCTTGCTCACAAGATCAAACGCGCTCTGCTCAATGCACACAAGGTTATGATGCGCACACACTCATACGTGTGACCTGGAAGTTCCAGTATTCAAAATAACCAAACTATTAATAGGATGTACGCGCCAGCAACAGTTATAATGTATTCCAGCTATTCTGGAATTGCTTGACACGGATTAGCACGATAGACGGGCGCACTTAAAACAGTCAACTAACAATTCTTGGATTGATACAAATACATTACAACTCAAATCGCTATGGTCAAAACCCACAATCACTATAATCAACAGAAAATTGAATGATTCATCCTGGCCACGAAGAAACAAGCTTGGGACGTGGTAGTAGCTCATATTAATGACAACACTGAAGAAAGCACAATGTGTATGGCAATTCACTCGAACACCAGGGTCAAAAAAACGTCTAGGATGGTTTTCAAAACGTCTAAACGACACCAGTTTTCCATCGTAGTCTCATTTCTCTACAGTACCTTGAGGCCGTTCCGACTAAACAAAACAAAGTTTGTGCGGTTGTGAAAGTAAGAATCTAAAAATAATAATGTTATAATTACTTTGTTCTCAGGATGCTAACTGCTATTGTGAGCATTATTCAACTTTGGCGAACTTAGTAGCATCTCTATCGAAACTAGCTCTAATACTAGATATGTAACTAGTTAGCTACATTAGCTCCAGCCGTGCCTTTGGGATGTCACGCCTCGTGCCCACTCTGCTCCTTCTGTTTTCGTACTCCTGAAATGATGCTTTGTTCTCTGCTTCACCTTCCTTACAGACTCGGTTTTCCCAAGCGTTGTCAATCCTGTGTGATAACACCCTCGTGCATTGGGGTAAAGGTTTCTATCAACATGCTACATGTCCCTTTCCTTTCATCTCGTGAAACACCGTAGTTATGTCGAGAAAGGCTTAAACAGCGTCTTCTCTCGCTCACACTCAGTCTCTTTCTTCCCGACTGGCTGAACCCACGCGCACTGATGCACTATGAGAACACCTTGCGTGAATCCCAAATTATTTTGATGCACTGCACGTCCCGTCCTTTTCTGCGTTCAATCGTCAAATGCTGCGTTTGCAGAAGCTCAAAGTTGAACATTCATTCACCTTGCCAATACCAAAGAGCAGCCCGTCCTGGTCCACATTAGGCAGGAGGGGCAGGGTGAGGGTAGCGTACACGGCGCCGACGTCTTTCTTGAGCGCCTCAATGTAAGGCAAGTCGCCGCTGCCCGAGCCGTCCACCACCAAGTCGAAGCTGTCAAAAAAAATTGCATGTTTTGTATCAATCGCGGCGTTTTCTCTCCTGATTTTCAGTCGATTACATTTTAGTGATGGAGCAAATATCCGCAACTGCGGAACATCCGCATCCGCGAATGTCCCAAAAATGACATCCGACCCATCACTACTGCATTTACACTACTCAAAATTTAAGAAGTTGCACGATGAAATCCCTTTGTGACAATTTGCCCGCTTAGCGGACGAGGCCAGTGCTCAGGTGAAATTTACATACACATAGCAAAATACTAATAAAACCTATTTATCACTATAAATAAAGTTAACAACTACTGCCAATTTGACCCTGGCATTGTGAACTCTTGACTGGATCAACAATACAGCAAAAGAAATCCAAAATTTGGACAAAAATTCTCACCAACACAAATTGACGCAATAAAAATCTCACACTGCTCACCTTTTCTCCGCAAAGAGTTTCTTGAGTGTAGAGGCGTCAGTGTAGTCATAAAGCTCTGTTACTCCTAACGACGTCAATAAATCAAATGTGTCCGCTCGGCACACTCCTCCAACCTGCGAAAGCCAATGTTGACGAGACTCGCTGATTTATTAATCAAAAGTAGGTGTATATTTATAAAAATTAATCTAATATGTAACGATTCAGCAGAAAAAAAATTCGGAGAGGAAGAAAAGATTTTCATCTTGCCATCGCCAACTTACTATTTTTGGGTCTATCCGTCAAAGATCAACATTCACCTGAGCTCCCCAGACCCTAAGTTTCTGTACCAGCGTGCACCTGAGCACCCAATGCCTTAAGTACCTACCTTCTTTAGTCGAGTACAGACACTCACCTGAGCACCCCAGGCCCTAAGCATCTGCACCAGCAGCGTACCAACACCCCCAGATGCTCCCACAACCAACACCCGCTGGCCAGCAAAGGCACGAGTGGAACAGTGAGCTCCTGCGGCACTGAAGCCAGACAGCGCGGCGTACGGCACACTGGCACACTCCACGGCCGAGACAGTGTTGGGAGCGGGCATAATCTTGGAAAATTTAAAGAAGTGTCGGCCAATACTGAGAGTAACAGGCCCTTGATTCACTATTTATATGTTAATATCACATCAGGGATGGTAGATGCAACTTTTTGGTAGCGATAATCTAATCAGAGTTACAATAACTTTCTTGGAACTAACATACTGAGTATTCAATTCGCCACTTCAGATCAAGTTGCAAGCGTCAACTGCAACCCTAGTTACACTACAGTGATGGAAAACTCAATCCTGATTTGCTTCTATACTACTCGTTTCCATCCAATTCGAAAAAGAGTACCTAATCGAAAAATGTCTGATGCACGGTGTGGGCTAATGATTCCACTTATAATTAAGAGAAACTTAAGCAAAATTTTTATATTATGTATAGGATCAAATATTTGACAAAAAAATACTGTATAATATCACAAACTAAAACTGTTTCAAAAAAACAGTAATAATATTAAATAGTTTGAAATAACTATTAAAATTACATCTGCAAGTTTAAGTTGCTTAAGTTTTTGCTGAAATGGCGCTTTAGAGTAGAAATGCACCACGCTATTATTCTTGGCATACCTGTGCTCCTGAGGGGAGGAACTCAATATATGTATATATAACCGTAATACAAAATGACTTACGTTATCTTCAGGTACCACAACATACTCTGCATGAGAACCAGCACTGTAAGGCTCCACGACGCCCATGACAGTCTGTCCCACCGTCACGCCCTCCACTGAGCCGCCTGTACCCACCACCACGCCACAGAAATCACGCCCAACTGAATGGGGGAAGTAAATTAGGATAACATTAACGCAGGTTAGCCAATTCCTAAACAAACCATAACATTTTTATTCCTACTGACTTTAATCATTATGCATGATACACAGTTTAGCTAATTCCTAAAATAATCAGAATTTTTAATACCCACTGGAATGAGAAGCCTAAGCAAAAAAACACAGGCTCGCAGTTCTTAAAATGACATCAGATTTTTTTATCCATTTGAATCAATATGAAGGACACGCACGTGAACCCATTCGGAAAATTAGAATGCCAGTATATTAATGCCTAGTTTAAGGAGTATACACGATAAAACGGCTAACTACTGCCATCCACTCATTCAAAAACATCCACATTTTCCGACGTTTTTCTAAGAATGATTTGCTAATGAACTGAAAGCTCATTTAACCTAGATAGCGGTAACTTAGTCTGTTATTGAAAAGGATTCTGACCACAGCCTAGCCTATGTCCTCTGTTAGCAATTGCGTGCCAACACAAGAGTAGTTCTGAAGTGAATTTCAAATAAGAAAATTTTAAATTTGCTGCTTTAATTAAAGATAAGAATTCATCACTGAAGTTATGCAAGAAACATGACCACTGCTACAGCATGCAGAACATGTGGGGAACAACATAAAGAAAATTTACAAATTTGTTATAATCAAGGTTACAGAGTTTGGAAGTTATTGGGAGCCTTTGCATTTGGACACCTAACTAAATCCAGAGGCCTGTTACAATCACAACTCAGTTACGTGAAAGCAAAGGCATAAACACCAGGTACCCATAACCCAAAACGGATCTCTGTAAGTGGTTCCTAATCATTGTTAGCACTATTACCAAAAATGTGATCTCTGTAAGATGCTCCTGATAATGGTTAGTACTTTGTTGGTGATTGGGGTCAGTTTTGAGAAACGGGTGATGCTGCAGACACTATATGCAGAGTTGTGAGTGTAACTCACCTCATGAGTCGGCTAGTAACAATGTACATTCCAACTCTACAGCCCTGGCTGTACTTAGTTTAAAACCACACCACAATTATAGAGCAGCTCTCAATGAATGTTTGCACTTCACTCACCAATTAGTGGCGATTTTGTATCATAAGATTCCTCGCACAGGGTTGCAGGGGTAAAATTGCCCAAAGTGTGCATAACTGATAACATCCTCTGACCATATCCTCCTGCAGGACAGAATCATATCTAAAGAAATATAGCTTGCTACAACACTCAATATACACACCATCACTAAGTCAAATATACCAACGATAAAAACAATCATATCACTAACAAAACTAAGGAAACATACTTCATAATGCTTAATTTAATATTGTTAATGGGTAAATATAAAACAAATATATCATGACAGAATTATTCTATGTTTCAAGGACAACTAAATTCAGGCTGGAAATGTCCGACCTTCCAAAACCGCTCCTAATCTTTTTGGAAGAATCTAGCTATAGGAGTGCTACTCACGTATTTGCAACACATCTAGAGCATTGACAGAAGCAGCTTGCACTTTAACAAGTACATCACTGGGTTTAGTGATGACTGGCACTGGAAGTTCGCTTAGCTCAGGAGATTTCATTGCTTGGGAGTCACGAGGCGTAGAATAGCACTGCATGGTGGTCTGCACCTTAGGTGCTCTTCTGCTCTGCTGAACAAAGTGCCACTTAATGCTACTGACAAGCACATCAGTCCATCCTGTTCGGCTGCTGGTGAATGAAATGGTAGGTAGTTATAAACACCAGGGTTTGATGCCTGCTGAGTTAGTCAAACTGGTAGGTGTTGGAAACCCACTGATACTAATACTTGCAAGTGAAATGAACTATTTAATTCTGATTCCTTAAATCATATTTGATTTTATAAACTAAGTAACAGAAAGCTTCAGAGCCCAAAATAGCTTAGATGATAGCCTTGTAAAAATTTAGATTTTCCTCAGTGTGACCTGTGTAGATATTTTTGTAAGCTAGTAAGCTAGCTAGTTGGCTCTTGTTCACAGGCTTGCTAAATGCTAGTACCACTAATCAAATTAAGTGGCGAACTGGAAAAATAGATGGGCTCCCAGGGATTAAAATAACAGAATTTGGATCTTCTACCAATATATATTTAGAAATTGGATAGAGTGTTGCAACGAATTTTTCTCAGTGGCTCGCGAAGACAACACCTTCTGTCGGTTGCACCAGACCCGCGACAGCGCCCAACTCTGGGGCGTCTAAATGGTAGTTTAGAACCGTTCTGAGGCGTTACCCTCCTTATAGACAGCTTTTGGTGTTC
>LQNS02278165.1:1906252-1921378 GCA_001587735.2 Parhyale hawaiensis
ACCTTGGAATCTTTTTCTTCAGTATTAGATAGGGGAAAAATAGAACTAATAACATAGGAGAAAATTCAGATTTCAAAATGTAAAAAAAAGTGGGGTACCTTGGAATCTTTTTCTTCAGTATTAGATACTAATAGATAGGGGAAAAATAGAACTAATAAGATAGGAGAAAATTCAGATTTCAAAAGGTGAAAAAAAAAGTTGGAAACCTCGGAATATTTTTCTTCAGTATTAGATAGGGGAAAAACGAGGAAGCCCAAAAGACGGCGGGGGGTTTTGGTGAAGTGTTAATTTTTTGCCGTCATTTATAATGACGACATGGGCCACTAGTACCCACAATAAGGTGCCAGTTGCGCATTGAGCGGAAATTGAAAACTTGGATATTTTTCTGTGGTCGTTTGTGGGATGCTGCTTAGCGATTAGACTACCTGCCATGCGCCATATGAAACGAATCAGTTGATGTTTCGAGGTGGCGCAAGTGAATTGCATCCTGTGCATCGTACTTTCGGTTTCCCTCAATAGGTTCAAAGTACAAGTTATAATTCTCTTTCGCCCCTCTAAATATAAAGCGATTCGTTTCAAATTAGACACGAGCGGTTGTCTCATGTACTGCACAGTAGCACGCCAGGGTCATTCAAAAATATCAAGTTCCAGTTTCCCAAATGTAGGTATGCTATTAGCCACCTCATTTACATCCTTAGATCTGACGTAGTGTCTTTATATTCTAGGGACTCGTGCAACTGTGATGCAGTTTATTCAACTAAGGGCTACTCAGTCTCAACGCACCAAGAATTATACGGCCATGTATTCGTAAGTGATGTCTTCACATTAGTTACCATAGTCACCCAGTGCTGCTGGGTAGTTGTATCATCTACCATAGCATTACACGAGTCACTTTGCTCTGCCCACGGGCTATTCACCATAACATTGTAGCAGTCACCTTGTGCAGCTATTTACCAAAGTACCGGTATTGTATATGTCATTCAGTATCTTGTTGAGCAGTTCAATACTATGGTGCTTCAACGAAGTGTTAATGAAAATTTCCACTCCGTGTTATCTTTCCATATAGCTTCTGATTGTTTTTTATGCAACATTGTTTAGCATTTTGATACTAATGCGATAGGAAGCAACTGCTTTTTGGTATTTCGTTGACACATACAGTGTCATTATTGCGCTCAACATAAGTCAGCTGTATATATTTTCCATTTACAGTAAAGTATTTGTGTTGTGCTTCACCTGGAGCGAGTTTATGTCATCTATTTCATAACGTTTATCAGGTACCTAGCTGCCAAACCATTTTTGGTTGTTTCCTTGATATCTGCTAGCTGCCAGTATCACAATGACAGATTATCCATCTGACGTGTTGCCGCAAGCATCGCCCGATCTCTTGTGGCCGTTTCATGCGTTCATTATTTTTTGGTGGCTTGTTCATTACATTATATTTGGTAACCACTTCGTTTTCCACTCGCTCATCATGCCCGTCTCTTCATTCACAGTATCTTACTTTATGATGAAGCAAATTTTCTCTATTACGGTGGCAATCCCCTCGGTGGGCATAGGATGGGCCATAGGGTGAGGTTTATTAGGATTGCCCATCCTCCAGTTATAAGGAGCAGTGACCCCAGGAGGAATCTGTAAATTAATTAACTGTCATTAACTAGGCCTAAGAGACCTCCATCTTTGATACCCATTTCACTTCCTTCCATTTTTATGCTCTTACTGATGATTCTTTGTTCTTTTCTTTCTCGACTTGCTGTTCCCATGGGCGTTTATTCTGTGTGGGGACAACCCTCGTGCATGGGTTCCACGTGTCTATCGACGTACTGTCTGTCCCTTTTTCTTCTGTTAGATCACCTGTGTTGTGGAAACGGAGCCTTAAATTATGCAATCTAATCTAATAGTAAGAAAGACCGTCGTTTGTTTATATATTTATATTTTTTATTTATTTATAGGTTTCGTGTCACGCTCTTTACGAAATAGGCAAAAATTAGCTCTGGGCTTCCTGGCTTCAACAGTGTATGCATCTTGCTTGATGACTGTGGTCATCCTGCTAAGCTTCATGGAAAACTGATAAGTAGAAAATATTCCAGGTTGCAGATGATGGCACTCGAACAGCATATCTGAACTCCGGTCTTTCTTTAACTACGTTGTTGTCCACTCGTAGATGCATACGGTACAGCTTCTCTAAGCAATCTCTTACATCGTGATATCACGTGTACTCTCTTTTGAAATTTACTTCATCCAAACTTCTGCTGATACTCTTATTTTGTTAATTATTGAGGCAACTGGCAAGATATTCTTGAGCGGTCAGCAGGCGTGTAAAGACCACGATGATTTCTCGTCAGAAAATTATTTTCTCTCCGTATTTTGGGTTCTTCTTTCAACAGAACAAGTTTCCTGTTGAGTAAAAAAATTTCCGAGTCCAAGTTATACGCCACCCTTGAGTATCGTGGATACAGAGCTCCGTATTTATTAGAAGCAATATCGACTGCGGGCAAAACACGTCACTTTTTTGTGAAGGGCCTATCACCGAAAGAAGCTGAGTGTTGTTCAGCCTTGCACGCTTATCTGTATGGTTCCCTAATTGAAGTTGGCAGTTGCGCAGTATCCTACACTAGGAAGTTAGTAAGAGCCTTACATGTATAGAAGGGAGCTCAACCGTCTACCCTAAATAGGTAATAACCTGAGAAATCATGAAGTACATGTCCCTTCAACACGAAGCACTACCCATACAGGGAGCTCCGTTTTGTAGATGTAAGGCTCTGCCTTTATATCTTTGCGATGATGCTACAGGCAACACAAGACGGGCCTTCACAAATTCTTCGCTGTCATTATTGACAGCGCGGGCACGCTAGTCTAATAATAATTCTACTGGTAAAAATATCACTGTGCATTGTTGTATTTCATCTGCAGCTCTATTTTATCGGAGCTGGGCTTGGCGGACATAATCAAACCTTACCAGGCTCGCAAGAAATGGAATTACCTGTGGAGCAAATACCAAGAGCTCAGCCAAGTTGGAGTGAGCGAGTACATACGCAATGCATGGCCCTACTACACTCTCATGAAAAGCATTGCGCCGCTGATTCCTGACCCCAGTCCGTTAAGTGAGTCCTGATTGCTTGACTTTAATGCAACTGTAATGTTTTTCTTTCGTGAAATTCTCCTTTAACGGGTAGGTATTGCTGCATAATACGAGGCTAAAAGCCTGAATCTGTTAACATTGCTCAGGGTCAAGGATGATGATACAAAACGGGTTAGCGCACGTAGAGGGACCAAGCTGTCTCCCACTCCGGATAATAAGCTTGTGACCTCACAAGATGCTTGTACGTTGATAAATAGCTATTTTTCATTGTTTCTTCATATCCCATTTGCGTTTTCAGAATGTCGTCCGGTCTGTAGGGTTGCACAAAAATAGGTTATGTACCAAGGCATCTACAAACTTTTTCAGCTTTCTGAAGGATAATTTTGAAACAGCGCTGGGTTAAGGCCTGTAAAAGAGCAGATCAATGTAACCCGGCAAATGCCCGTAAGTGTCAGAAGCACTTTCGGATTCAAGTTTACCGTCTTTAAAATGCAATCAATCAAGTGAGCATTATTGAGAGTAATTTGGCATTCTGAATATGAAATCATATGGTTGAAAACCTTCATGTTTTTTATTTATTCTTCTCTTCTACCCATGACCTGCTATCCTCTGTAATTTCAAACTGCTGCTACAAAATTTGGTTCGTATGTGTATGATTAAACACAGAGATAGTGGAACTTTTTAACAAGATTTGTACCAACCTATAGAAAATATTATAGCATCAGAGAAAGAAATTCCTTTTCTTCCGGCAAAGTAATACTAAAGCAAAAGTATATAGCCTATTATACTACGCAAAAGCCGTACAATTGATCGATAAAATAAGAGGAAAAAATATCAGCTACTGCACTATATGCTGCGCGCGGTACAGCAATATAACAACAGTACGTGCCGCGTCAGACTTGCGTTAACTAACTTGCAAAAAAAAAAAAACTAACCAGTTCCCCACATCTAAACTGTCTTATGGAACAATGTCGTTGAACCTGGTTAATGGTAGCTCCATAATTTCTCCAATGATGCTGTAGTTTTTACGATTACGAGAGGAGGACTGGATCTGTTTACGACGGCACAACTTATATCCACGTATTACAAACTGTCCGGGGGCGTGCCTGTTTCGGAAAACAACCTAAGTAATCTGTAAATATTACGACAATTTGGTCAATAGTATCATATTGATCTTTGCTATTTCTAAACTGAGGTTAATTGCGACTTCGTCCATCCGCCGCCCAAGGCAGTGCGTTAACCTGTTCCATCCCATCATTCTTGGTACAGGGTCATGAAGTTTGTCCAGGTTGTGTGAAAGGCTAAGGTAAGTTATGTACCTTCATCTTATGTTATGGAGTTGGACTGTAGAAGTCCAAGCTGTCTCGTGCGATCATCGGGTGTCCGACTACGATGCTTACTCCCAGTAATGTTGGAATCAAACTTCTATTGCCTTATGGTTCCAACTCCTAGTACTTTAGAATTCCAACTCCTACTACGTTAGGATTCTGACTCCTATCACCATAAAATTCTGGGTCCTGAAGGCTTAGGTTGCCAACTGCTACCTCCGATCGTGAACAAGAAGGAACTGTCGGCAAGAGAAAATGCGTTGATTTTGTTATAACTCCAACTCTATGCCCTCAAAATCTTCTATGGTGGCAGTCTAGTTGAAAAATCTCGCGTAACAGTCCTTACGACAGATTTTATCCCACTGTTTCGCTTCTAAATAATACGACCATACTGAGCTCGTTGTTTAGGTGTGAAACTCGGACGTTCCTGGAGACTGATATCGTATATCAGATAAGAGGGCGTGTAACCATAACTTGGTGTGGAGGCTGGTTGTGATTGTGCACTTCGCTGGGCACCTGACGGACTGAGGTAGCCCTGGGGCCGGATATTAACACACTTCGCAAAGTTACTTGCATCCTAACTGTACCTGCAGCTGTGGGCTCGAGTGCAGCAACATAATTATCGGCTAAGTTTTGTATGTTCTTCTTCGATGCAAGGACTTAACTTTGAGTGTTTTATTTAATTAGACATTACTTGAAGGTTCAAGCCACTTTGATAATACAATTTTGCTCGCATCAGTAGTTATATCGAAGGAATAAATCTGAGCCGTGATATTGGTACTATTGGTAGCATGGCCTTACGAAGCATTGGAACATTCGGCCCCTCGACTAATTTGGGGATGCTCGAGCAACGCCGTCCTGTCAAAATGTTTTAGATTTCATGCAGCCAGGGAGTAACTCGGATGCTTCACAGTGAGGTTCCTTGCATCTAGCTGCAATTCCTGTAGTCAAGGCTAGTTAGCGAAGCAATTTAGGTATTCTTTGCGTTCCCTTCTGTCGCGGGAGGTGGGCTGCCGGTAATAACGAGCAGTGTGTCTCCCGTAACTCGTACCTGCAGCTGTGTGGAAGAGACCCTCCTCCCCCCCCCCATACGAGTGTCTCTAACTTGTCTTATTCTCTTTTCTGATTTCATTTTTTCAATATGCTTTGCACCTTATAATGTAGCTATTACTTACCTACTGAAATATTTAAAGTGTTTGAGCTGGTACATTGAAATAATTCCTTCTTTATTTATATCTACTGGAGAGGCCCAGTAGCATAAGTATCGAGAGAGAATATTTTTTGTGTTGGTTACGTAGTTTGTTTTCCACTCCGCTAATAAAACTCGAGGCCCCTTACCGTATTTAACCTAGGCACGCTATTGTCATGTTAATACGTGTAGCTACCGATTATGATCTGTTTCATCTCGTGTTTTAACTTCTGTGTTATTGAAATTGCGATTGATTCATTGAGCTGCAACGCATAATTTAAAGCGCCTCAACTCTGGATTTGGCGTATGATGCACGCATTAGCTCCTTGCAGCCGTTGAAGCATCCTCCTTTCACCCACTTGTCTGCCTTTCCAGTCTTATACAACAGTGAACCTAAGGAAGAATATCAGAAAAGCGATGGAGTGACTGAGGTTGCTAAGCCCCTCTACAAGAAGCAGCGCCTGTACACGTGCTTCCTGTGCGCCAGCAGTGCCACCGTCGCCTCTGATTACTTCATCTATGAGAACGACCAGCGTCTTCTGCACACCCAGAACACCGTGAGAATCTTTTGTTGTTGTCAGCAGCTCTTATTTGTTGCCGTCACCGCCCTAGGGTAACGTAACACCTGTAACCCCTCGGGGGGCATAGGCCTTACAATTAGGATAGTTAGGTTTGTTCACTCTTTGTTATGGAGAGCAACGACCCCAGGGGACGTATGTAGATTCCTACCCTTAGCTAGGCCTTCGGGATGTCTTTCATTCGTGCCCACTTTGCTTCCTTCTGCTCTCATGCTCCTGTTGATGTTACTTTTCTCTGTTTTTCCTCTTCTTTCTGGACTTGATATTTCAATGCGGGTAGATCCTGTACGAGAACGCCCTCTTGCAAGGGTTGCACAGTTCAGTCGAAAAGGCTTAAACTGCTCATTATAATAATAGTAAGGACAACTATTCTTCCATTGCTTCATTCATGAAGGCTTTTGCATTGTTAAATTTGAACAACAATTAGGTCCTAATCAAGGATTATGAGACTAACAAGTTAACCCAAGGGACGGAGCCAAGCTGTAGTGCACCATGGGAAATAACCTTGTGACGTCACAAAACATAGTACGTTTATCAGTAGCTATTTTGCATTGTTTCTTCATCATTTCATTTGGGCCTCCAGAGAGTTCTACTTGTCCTGCAATCATTATAGTTACGCAAAAATATGTATCGAAGCATCTATGAGCATTTTTAATCTCTGAAAGATAACATTTTATTATTAATTAGTTTGTTTTTCCGTAACAGGCACGCACCCGATCGGAGAGTTACGGTAACATGTTGCCCTAAGCTGTGCCGTCGTGTACGTGTCGTTAACATATCCGCCTCTCCTAATCGTAAAAATTACGGTATCATTGAAAAAACTATGAATTTAACATTCGCCAGTTTCAACAACATCATTCCGTAAGACAGTTTAGGTATGTGGAATACGATTAGGTAATTTTTTTGCAAGTTAGTTAACGCGAGTTGGACGCCACTCTACTGTAATACTGCTGTAACGCGCTCAGCGTATAGCAGCTGATGTTTTTTTTTTTTTTTTTTTCAAATTTACCGAGCAATTGTATGGCGTGTGCGTATTATATATAGACTTTTGCTTTAATATTACTTCACCGGAAGGAAAGTAAATTGGTCCTTTAATGTTTTTCATACAAACACCGTTTAAAACTTTTTCTCATCTCGGCTTTCAATCGCTCGCATCAGAGCCAATTCTTGTTGCAGCCGTTTGAAATTATAGAGGCTAGCAGATAATTGGTAGAAGACGAAAATAATTCGAAAAATTGTGGTATTCACCCATATAAATTCATCTTTGTAATACCATATTACTTTCAATGAAACTCACTTGATTTATTGCATTTCAAAGACGATGAACTTGGCTCTAAAAGTGCTCCTGACACATGCGGGCATATGCCGGTTGAATTCATCTGCTCTTTTACGAGCCTTTTAACCAACGTTTTTTTCAAAATTCTATCCTTCAGACCGCTAAAAAAAAGTTCGTAGATGCTGTGCTACATATTTTTGTGTTACAATAATGATGGTAAGATATGTAGGACACTCTGGAGGCCCAAATGCAATGATGAAGAAACAATGTAAAATAGCTACTGATAAACGTAGGTACTAGGTTTTTGTGACGTCACAAGCCCATTTCCCATGATGCATTACAGCTTGGCTCCGCTCCCCGGCTTAACCTGTTAGTGTCCTAATTCTTGGGTCTTCATACTCGCTAGTGACTATTAGGGCTAATTAGCAAAAAGCGTTAACATTTTTGATACTGAAACGCCAGTCATTAAAGCACGCAGTACGCTGACCAGATTTGCTCATTGGCAGGTACTGGAAATTCTGGAGCAACTCCTGGGCAGGAAATTGCCAAACTTCGAGTCTACCACAATGTTGTGTTCCAACTGCTCCTGGCTTGTTAATGAGGGCGACGCCGTACTGCACAGACATGACAAGCTGAAGCAAGAAGCCCGCAGTCTGTACCAGTCGTGTATGCTCAAGACAGAAGCCTCCCAACGTGACAGTTCCTGCAATATCATCATCGATAATGTGCTTGCATCTCCTGCTGTAGAAATAGAAGTGAATTCTGTGCTCTCCCTAGAGGAGGACGAGTCGGGTGGAATCATAGCTACTAAACAAGAGAGCAGTGACGGCAATTTTCCCAGCGTATCGTACAGCAAGCGCGGTAGAAAGAGAAAATCTTCTGTGTTCACTGACGCTGTGCAGAAGTGTTTGAAAGTGGAGCAAGCGGATGCTGATGAGTCTCAGTTGGAAAGTTTTGGAGAATTTCCCGAGCCTTTCGATGATGTAAAGCCTAAGAAAAGAGTGTTGAATTCTCGAGGCCGAGTTAGAGGACGTGGGAAACGAGGAAGAAGTCGAGGAAAACCTGCTGTGCGATCGACCCTTATAGGAAAAGGCTTGGACGGACAGTATTCGAATTCTAATAGACGTGGATCGCTGAACAGTCGAGGGCCAAAGATATTTAGCTGTACAGAATGTAAAGACGAATTTAAAAAATACAGCGATCTGGTAAATCATAGGAAAGAAAAGCACACCGTTATTGACAATACGCGTTTGGAAGTGACGGAAACCATTTTAGAAAAGGGAATCATAACTTACTTCAATAAAGATAAAGCTAACAGTATCGACACTAGTCACCCATGCAAAGATTGCGGCAAAGTATTTTTGCGCAAAGACGACCTATCTTATCACCAAGAGTTGGAGCACATGGATGGCAAAGGTCGGTCCAAATCTGCTTTCAAAGACAAGTCTTATGCTTGTGAAGAATGTGGAGAAACTTTCTGGTTTAAGTATAAACTTAAACTTCACATTAACAACAAGCATTTGAACGACGCGGGTGAGTCTGCCAGTGACTTCACATGTGGCGACTGTGGCACTAAACTTGGCAGCCTACCTGGCTTGACCTTCCACATGCGCAAGCACCACGACAAGGTTCTTAACTACAGGAAACACTCAGAATTTTTGTGCAATGACTGCGGTTTCATGGCGCCGTCCAGCAAGAAGCTGAGGGAACATCAAGAAGCGCATTGTGGCTACACCGCCAAGGAGCGCGTCCAGTGTGAGATATGCGGCAAGACTGTACTTAAGGTCTCCCTAAAGATGCACAAAGTTAAGATGCATTCTGAATTTAAGGAGAAATGTGATCGCTGCGGAGAAAAGTACGCCACGAAGACGGATCTCTTGAGGCACGTTAATGTGGTCCATCTGAATATTTTATTGTACGCATGTAAGCAGTGCAATGAAAGGTTTCCTACCTCTGATGCCTTGCGATACCATCGGGTCAAGATGCACCAAAAACCGGCATTTTCCTGTCACCATTGCAACAAAAGTTACAAGCGTGTAGGTGAACTAAATACTCACGTGAAGCGCGTGCATAATGATCGAAAAAGGGCTGAGATTTGTAACTACTGCGGCAAAGAATATTATGATCGAAGTGGTCTACGAAATCACCTAATCAGTAAGCATAACGTACCTCCTGAGTGCACCTACACTGAAAATTACCTTCGTAAGAAACGCGTCCACGGGCTGCCCATGTCCAAGTATCTGGAGCGTCGCCTTGACTATGATGAGCCCCGTGCGGGCGTCTCTTCTTCAGTTGCAGCTCAGCAACAGGCAGTTATGGTAGGTGATGGTCAGCAGCAGCACGCTGTTCAGCCCGACCAGCTGCAGCATCTTGACCATGCCCAGAAAGAAGCTTGGGCCGACGAGGCTGCTGTAGCCGCACGGTCGCTCGCCTCATACGGGGAAGGAAATGTCCCCGAAGATGATTCTTCCGTCGTCGTTACCGAAATCACCGAGAATACCTCGTCTGGCCAACAACAAGTTATTATTGTACCTCATGGTAATATTATTCAGACTCCTCATCACCATCATCACCATCCTCAAGCCGGCATGCACGCTACAGCTGCTCAGGCCACTCACGAAAACATAGTGCATCACCTGCCCAATCATCATCCGTCTGACATACATCATCATCACCATCACCACCACCATCACCTGCCACAGCAGCAGCAGCAGCAACAACAACAACACCATCTTCATCACCATCAGCAGGTCAATGTCCCCGTGCCCCAGACCGTTGCTCACACTAACATGAATAGGGTCAATGTTGTATACCAGATAGCAGACGAGCAGCACCTCGCTTCTTCGCATGTTAGTCTATAATTTAGTGAAGTACCGTACCCCCAAGCCATAAAATATGAGTATAAATCGATCGATTCTACTTAATTTTTCAGATTCATGGTCATAGTCCATGCAGAGACTAATTCTGTGTGTATTTGATTGAGTTTTGTTATAAACATGCAAACCACCAAAAAAATATTCACTTCCAACGAAGCTGCTTCTTCTTCTTCTTCGCATGCTCCCCGAAGTCATGAAGAAATGAACATAAATCAAGTTTTTTAGAAAACCAAATTGCGATTGTGTGATATAAGTGTCCTTATCTTATGAAGTTTGCTAGTCTCCGGACTTACTTTTGTCGTAGAAAGAGGTGAGAACCTCCTGATGACCAGCCCGAGCATTATTGCTCCAATCACAATAATTGGAACGTCAGTCAAAACTACCGCTTCATTTGGTTCACTGACAGAGTAACGTAAATTGTCGCAAAGCTTTGCATCTTCAGCTCCTATCACGTGGACACAAAGCCGATGCCTTTCTTTGCCTACGTCTTTACACGCTTGCCGGACATGACATGTTGAGGTGTGAATAGGCCTGGGCGCTGAAGCGATAACAACCTAATCTACTACTATTACTGTTACCTCTACTACGCACGGGTGTGATGATGTCACACTGGCACCAGGCTTGCCTCATAAAAAGTGGTGTGATTTTCTATACTCGGTCCATCAATACGGTGCCGTAGGGGAATTCTTTCAAACAAACTTTTGGAAATCTGATGTAACTAATGAAGGTACCTATTCATGTGTCGTTTCGAGTGAGACTGTACCGAAGGTGCAGTCGTGGATAAAAATTTTGTCCAGGTTCTGCTGCTCTCTCCCACATCAGAATATTCGTTTTTTTTTTTAATTTTATGCGTGCCGATATTATGCTCAACAATTTTAAAGAATTGAAGAAAATGGAAGGCTTAGACTGTTATAGATAATATTGACTGAAATTTGGGTTCTGCAGTTTAGCCGCCCATCTCCACGAGTGGCCCTTGATTGCCCATTTCAGTTTGGATTGCCAATTTATTGTATGTTAGAATACAATTCCCACTTTCATTCCTTGTAGCTTTAGGCCCTGGACTATTTTGAGATGCAAATATCCTAACATAAACTTATGTTTTTGGATAGAAGGACTTTGTTTATTCTTGAGATATTTTCGTGTACATACTTAAGCAAATATGCACTTATAATATTTGTGCATGTTACTATTCTCTGTTTCGTTTTTGCGTCGCTGATTATGAATTATTGTTTAAACTGCAGTTCCACTCGACGTCGCTCTCTGCATAAATGTAGCATTAAGTGAACAGTTTATCAGCCCAGTATCTGTTTATTTGGTTTCCTATTACAGTGCAAACTTCTCGTGATATTGGCGTTTCGTTCATCCTTATGTACCAATGGGTAGTTCATCTTAAGTCTGCTGACAGCTACGCAAAGCCACAACTTAAGTGTTGTTATTTTTGTATTTTCACGTTGTTAACCTCAACATCCAAGGCCAAGCCCCTCCTTTCTAATGAAATGGGTAGAAGCTGGACTATAGGCCGATAAACAGAGAATGCCGTTTCACTGGGGTGTGCCATATGCTGAATTTCTTCACTGTTGAAGATTTACCACAGTTTACTTACTATGGAAGTTATGTCAGATACGCGTGTATGCGCTACGCCCCTGAAATTTTCAGAATTTTGACGTCAAAATTACGTCACGCCACTGTTGAAGTGAGAAATCTTTAGTTTATCCACACTGAGGGGACGTAATTTTGACGTCACAATTCTGAAGATTTCAGAAGCGTAGCGCATACACGCAGATCTGACATAACTTCTTAAGTAAGGGAACTGTGAGATTTACTCAAAGCTAGTAAGTTGAAGAGAGAAAACTCAGGATTAGTTGCTGTTAGTCTGTCGCTGAAGCCTTGGTGATGTCACTCGGGCTCAAGTTAATCCGCCATGACTGGAATACGAGATTAAAGGCGTCTTTTTGTGGCCACGCTCGTAATCAGAATCACTGTGATCATGATCATCGTGATCACTGGAAAGCACAAGAACGGTCAACGATTATGTAAACAAACCAGAGACGCCATGTAAATTTTCGAAAAATATGTTCTGTCGTATTTTTACGGGAAATGGTAGGGAATGGATTTCTTATGAGCCTTTAATTTATTTTGAAGCCAGTGCATAACTGAACTAGCCATATTCAAAGCATTTTGAACGTACACAGACATAATACTAAGGAAACTGCAATTCTGGAAGTCAATATTACAAACAATCATCATAAAACTATTTAATTTATCCATAAATATACGAAAACATCACGACTTTGCATTTCAAATTTTGAATTTTTACTTGTTTAACGGCTGGAATCACTCTTTGATCACGCATGATTAGCCTGGAGAGGAAATCACGCTGCGATCAATTCTCACCACTGATCACGGTTGATTGCTATCAGAATTACGTCAAAATGCGGTCACAAAAACGTGCGAATCATGCGCGATCAGCGGGAATCATGCTCGCGGTGGTCACAAAAAGACGCCTTAAAAGGGCTCACAGAATAACAGTTGTATCGAGGAGCTGTCGCAGTGATCTGAGTCAATAAAACCTGCAAAGAAACTTGGTAACCGGTAAGGTATGAGAACTTGCAGCCTGACTTCAAAAATTGCCTTACTACGTGGCAATATAACAGCCAAAAACCAATTAATGGGGACTGAATGGGACAAGTTCTTTCATGACGTCTGCCATAACCAGTTGGATGATGCACACCAGCAAAATAAAAGTTGACGTCAGTAACTGCGCGGGGCAGTGACGGCAACTGGTTTGGTCTCGTTACGTACCTACTGAGCGGCCACTGGTCGTGATGCTCTCTTGTTCTACTCGCCATGCGTTTTATGATACAAACGATTACCATTTTTTTTTTGCCTTTTTATTCCGTATAATTTCATTGAACGTGTCCATCTACAGAAACTGATATTGCGTTTCGTTCATTAAGGACTTAAATCAAAAAATTTACCAAGGGTCCCAAGTGCCTTTCCCGCAGGAGATGTAGCAACTTGCCGGAGTTCCTTCTGACGAGGTTAGTTTTGTAAAGTTAGGTAGGTTCTCTAATTTTCCCTTTTTGTTGCTCAAGGTGGGCTGTCGATCGAGATAGTCGACCTAGTCCGTGGGACTTCTTTACTCTCTCTCGTGTAGAAGGCCTTGAATGGGGCCGTCCACTCGAGTGCCTTTTTCTATTCCTTGCGCCTTTTTTCCGCCAGTAGTAACGCACTGAGCCAACAGAGTTCTTCGGCAGGAATACCTAGATAAAATATTCCTACTGATGAAAAGCGTTACCGGTATTTATTTTCAGTTGATCTTCACTCTTGAATCGCCTCGCTGCATTTAAGGTGGTAAAACACTGAATCTAATAATACTGGCCAGCTACTTGAGCGGCAAAATATCGTAAAATGTTGTCGCCAAGTACCGAAAGTTTGAGCAATGGCTAACTGTTACTGTAGTTTCTCTCGCGTACAGAACTAACTATATTGGTGCTTATATTTGTTGGTAAAGAATAAATATGTTCGGTGAAGTGCACTGTGAAATAAATCATAAGTGTAAATAAGGCTTCAATCGCGAAAAAGAAGTTAAATCAGTCGCCGAAAAGGAACAAATTCGGCGCTAGCGCTGTGAAAGTTTCCACCAGTATGCACTGCAATTATCTATAGATAATTGCTAAAATAATATACATTAATATATAGATTATCTTAACTTATTTATACGCTAGAGATAAATTTCGCAACTTAAGACGATTTTTCTGGTTAAGTTGGTTAAAATGCTCCTAGGCTGCTCAGCCGTAGATTCATCGATGATGACGTCACTTTTTGGTGCTAATTTCTCGTGAGGTCCTCCCGTTACGATCTTTGCTTCCTGGCATGCTGGTGCAAATTCTACTCTTTGGCCCTTGTGATGATTCAATAGAACCTTGCTATAATTCAATTACCGATTCATGAAACTGATCTGCTCCTCAAGTTGAAGGTAGTGCCGTTGCCATGGGGATTTTGAAAAAAATTGCATTGATTCTCAAAGGAAACCCTCCTAAGTTGCCACTTGATGGTAAAATATCTAATGCCGCATAATATGATAGCTGCAGCGTAACCTCAATATAAAGCACATTATGACAAGACTTGGAGACTAGCCACCGGCTCTTGAATGTTATCAATTTGGGCTACGAAGATTTATCACTCTCGACTCGAAACTGAAGACAGGACTTGCAACTCTTCAAATGTCCTCCGAACGCTAGGCGTTTTTTTTTTTTTTTTGTGACCACCGCGCAGATGATTCCCCATGATCGCGCATGATTCGCACGTTTTCGTGACCGTATTTTGACGCGATTGTGATAGCAATCAACAGTGATCAGTGGTGAGAATTGATCGCAGCGTGATTTCCTCCGCAGGCTAATCATGCGTGATGAAAGAGTGATTCCAGCCGTTGGACAAGTAAAATTTCAAAATTTGAAATGCAAGGTCTTGGATGTTTTCCTATATTTAGGGATAAATTGAATAATATTATGATGATTGTAACATTGACTTCCAAATTTGTAGTTTCCTTAGTTTCATGCCTGTGTATGTTTAAAATTCTTTAAATACTGCTAGTTCAGTTATGCATTGGCTTCAAAATAAATAAAGACTCATAAGAAACCTATAGTGATGCTGCTCTTGAAAGCAGTCACACAGGGCGTGAGCGAACCGACAAGGTGAATGAAAGTTTGCGCCAAATTATTAATTATATTAGTGACAATATACAGTCGTTGGTAAAGGCAAGGTACAGATAAACAATCGTCGTAGTACAATCTTCAT
>LQNS02278165.1:1922917-1933314 GCA_001587735.2 Parhyale hawaiensis
GCGCAAGCAACTTCCAGGAGTGCGCGGTCACTGGCCAATGCCCGCGCTCACGTCGTCTTTCGTTGACCGCGCACCAGAGATTTCGGGTATCGTCTCAAGAACGGGAGATGATAAGCAGTGCCGAGCGTTGGATGATGTTTCAGCTGTTGTGATGCTCAACTGTAGTGAACTGATGATGGAAAGTTCACTACATAGCCATTCCCTACTATTTTCCTTAAAAATACAATAGTTTTTTTATATAATTGACTTGGCGTCTCTGGTTTGTTTACAAAATCATAGACCGTTCTTGTGCTTTTCAGTTATCACGATGATCATGATCACTCTGATTCTGATCACGAGCGTGGCCACAAAAAGACGCTTCTAACTGCCACCCACCACACTGGTAGTGAAGTTACGGAAAATTCGCAGCGTGTGAACTGCTAGCGACTGTGGTGCCGACTTCTCGCGACGGCCCGCCAACCTAAGATAAGTACATTACTATCGCAATGCTCCAAAACAAGTGGTGTAAATATACGCTGCAGTCAGTAGAGTCTCTTCGTACATATTGCTCTTATACTTGGGCAGGGCAGCACCATTGCAGGGTCGAAGTGCGTCAGGGCGAATGTGCTCCAATTTTTGCGAACCCCATTACGCTATTGTGCCAGAGCCAGTATATTTGTAAGGGTTCTCTATTGATTTTTATGCGCCCCTGATCAGGAAGCAAAGAATGCAACGTTACGCTCTTTGCTTCCTGCCCCTGATGATATGAATGCCCCTACAATGAAAAAAGGGCAAATTACTGAAAAAACATTTAAAATTGGGAGATAAAATGTGTTTCTTACCATATGCGATGCTAAATAGTTTTAAAAAATCCCAGGATCTTGGGAAACAGCCCAATGAGTAGCCACCCGTTGTGAATGTCACTGCGCATCTCGTTGGTGCACCTTTTCAAAAACTCTGCCTGTCAAATGCCTGTTCTAATCAGATTGCCACATAGTTACTAGGTGTTACACGGTGATACTCACTCGGTGTTACTCTTTACAGAAGTGAGTGAGACAGGATTTCTCAAAGCGCAGGCCCGAAGCAATCAAAACAAAAACAAACGTAATATAAATACAGACGTTTATTCAGTATTGCTAATAATCAGGAAATAGCTCCCAAAAATTTCGTGACAGGTCCCTACAGATCTATCTTCCATAAGAAATTGATGAATTCTCCATAAACTCAATAGACCGACTGCGTGAGAGCTCAAAACGTAAACAAACCAACAAGCGCAATCGAAATATTTAAACACTCAGCTAAATGAATAAATATTTCGTTTTATATGTAACGAATATAAGCTAGCAACAAAATAATAATACTTGCAACGCATATATAAGAAAAATATACGGCTTCACGATCACAAAACGTAATTATAGGCATATATATTCCATGCGTATGGGGCGAGACTTTGCATCTTCACGGTGTTACTCCGCTTGCAACCCACCTTTTTCGCAGAGTAGCGAGTTAGCGTAACACCGGGTAACCCTGGGGCGCGTTGCAATCAGGTCTTCGGTGTCACTCATGCTACACCGGCCTCCAATGCGACATAGGTTGGGTGACACCGAAGACAACCCTCCAAATTCATAGGGTTATGAGCTGGGTAACACTGCCTTTGTTTACAAACATTGATTTTGATGCTCAATAATTCGTATTAAAAGAGTCTTGGACTGATAAATTTGCTCCCTAATCTGTAAGGCTCATTTTGATGTTTTAATCTAGTTACCTCAACAAGTATTTTAAGTGAATTATTTGATGAAAAATTCCTAAGGGGAGAAATATATCTATATATATTTTTCTCTCTTGTACGAACAGTAGGTTGTGAAGTAGAAATGTACATTCAATTCTTAACCTAGCGTGTAAGACTCGTTGCTTATTGTTTTACACTAGTGTGCTGAACATGTATTGTAATAGAACTATTGTATGAATACCTTCCTACGGGGAGAAATATATGATTTTGATTTGATTTGATTTGCCATATATTGCTGACTTCTAGTATTTGAAGCACTTTCGCATAGTTTTCTCAACTTATTATCCTAATATTTAGTCAAAATAAAGCTCCGCCAAAATGTATATGTTCGAGCTTGCCGAAAATTCCGCAACACTTGACTGGGGGGCTGAGATCGCTCGTCGCATTCACTGTTACATTGGTAACACTGTCAGGGTAACACCGGTGTCTGATTGCAACACGCCCCTCGCGTGTCTCATTGATGGAAAATGGCTCAATGAGACACGAATTTTGGAGAGGGAGTTAACATTGAGTAACCCGGGGTTACCCAGCATGCTGATTACAAAAGGCCCCAAAAAAGCTTTAGAAGGCCCGAGGCGCACTGAAATGGGACACAGCATAAGGCGCAATGCTTAGCTCTGCTTATTTCATTATTTGTTCGCAAACGTATTTAGTTAATCGTTAGTATTAGGTTATAATACCGCCTCAGTTTGGCTCCCCTAGATGCGGCACCCGGGGTCGGCTATCGCCCCTTGTCTCTTTAGCAACGCCTCTGAAGCCTACGGTTCAGTAATGGCTTGAGGTGCATTCTGAGCATCTGAGATAAGCAATTTGGACAAAAAGATATATAGGAAGTTCATGCACTGAATAGGTTTGTATGAGCTAAACTGATATCGTTTTTGTTCATGAACTGAATAGGTTTGTATGAACTGAACTGATAATGTTTTCAGAACTGTCAACGCAATTGTATTAACATCGCCAATATATAGGGGGGAGGGGGGCAAGTTGGAATGTGAGGCAAGTTCGAACAGTGCCCTTTGGAACAAACGAAATATAGTTTGGTTTAAGTCCTACAATGGTGTTAAATTTACAACTGCTCAAAACTTGATTTACAACTGCACAGATCGAATTTACAACTGCACGTTAGAGCTGACCCGGCCGCAAGTGCCGTTAGTTAACTTTCGGACATATCATATCTGGAGGGACTTAGAATTCAAAATTCTTTGCAAGAGTGTGCAATTTAAATGGGCACATCAACGTATTCGGACGATAAGATGACGATACTCGTTCTTTTGACTAGCGTGTGTCATGGCCATACCTCATGCATAAAGACTGACAGCATAGAATGATGTCTGGGAACATGTAGTGAATTTTTCTTCATCAGTTCACTACAGTTGAGCATCACAGCAGCTGAAACCTCATCCAACGCTCGGCACTGCTTATCCTCTCCCGTTCTTGAGACGGTGCCCGAAATCTCTGGTGCGCGGTCAACGAAAGACGACTTGAGCGCGGGCATTGGCCGGTGACCGCGCACTCCTGGAAGTTGCTTGCGCTCCGTTCAGCATATCNGGCGTCCTTAGCGACGAAGCTGCGCAACGTTCAGTTCCACACCGCCAGAAGACTTGGTACATGACAGCACGGCCATGAAGATTGTACTACGACGATTGTTTATCTGTACCTTGCCTTACCAACAACTGTATATTGTCACCAATATAATGGATAATATAGCGCCAACTTTCATTCACCTTGTCGGTTCGCTCACCCCCTGAGTGACTGCTTTCAAGAGCAGCTCACTACAAACAGTAACTTGTGTTTATAATGCCCAGGATCCTGCTACAAGGGTTTGCTGAACTGTAAGTATTTTTGAGTAAAATTGGGCAGTCGGAGGCGTGATTTTTCCTATATTAAAATAAATCTGCTTCTATAAACACAGCGATATGGATGTTTGTATTACATTATTTCAGTGCTATATTTTTTTTTATTCCTGCCACGTGAAATAAGATACGCGTAGTCCAATTCCAATTCCATTAGCAGGGTGATGCGCAACAGGGTATGGGCATACCCGCGACATCACATCTTTGGATCGATATACCTGCATAGCTCTACGTAATACATGTTTTACCATCATAGATGNTCCAGGTATCTGGTGTGCCCACCTAACGTGCAAGCCACAAACATCAACTGTACGTCTACACACTCTTTCCCATTTGCTCTTGCGGACATTCCACAGGTGCACCTTCCGAGCCCACCTTCCACTATCCATACGTTCCAGTCGTACTTTATAGTTTTAACTGGGAGAAGCCACTTCGCTGACAGAATCCACCTCACGAGCTCAAGTCGATTACAATTTCTCCGTCCTTTAAGTCAGCAGCGTTGTCAACGTATCATAACCTAATGCCGCCAAGTCTTCTCCAAAAAGTCGCTGAAAATAGCTTAATATACAGTAAATTTTTCGAAGAAATAGCTATATTTAAAATTCGTTCGTTTAATCGCATAGTTACGTATTAAGTGAAAGCTGAAAATACTAGTTATATGCAAGAAGGAAACAAATGTGTCATTCAGCATGAATTGAATACAAAAACTGAAAAATTGTATGATTTTTGTCGTTAATGACACTTGACTAGCAGTACCCGGTAATTTCCAACTTCATGATTAATGGTTTCATTTACCTTAATGTGATATGAGGTAGCGTTTCTAACTCAACCTACCTCGTCCACACCTGGAAGCAAAGAGTGTATCGGGAGGACAACTCGTTGTAAATATGGGGAGAGGGAGTATAAGTTTCTGGAAAATGTCGGAAGATACGTTAAGCCGCCGCCATCAGCGGATGGCTTTCCCGCCAAAAACTCTATTAGCGCTTTAATGTAGCAGTTCAGAGAAAGAATATTGTCAACATACTCATAATGATTTATGTATCTATTTTATAAAATAATATTTGAGAGAAGTGCGGCTTAAACCGACGTTTGTTTATCCAATATCACCGTCGGGGGAATCAATGGGGAATAGCCACCTCACCAAGGGTAGGAGGCGGAGTTATCTATTCAAAAACAAAGGTATGCTCCCTCCCCCATATTTACTCCGAGGGACTAAATGGAACCAAAATAAAACTGAGCCGTGACCGCATGTAGCCAATTTACATTACATCGACGAGTTGAAAGATTTGTGTCTGGAGACTGGAACCTTAGCCCTTCGTAGGTTGGGCTCTTAACCCTTACCAACAAATATAGATAGTACTATATTCTCTTCACGAGAGAAACCACAGCAAAAGTTATTGCTCGAACGTTCTGTACTTGACGACATTTTATAGTGAATTCACTGAATTGTGTGTGGCACATTGTGTGTGCAGCTCTAGTAGCTGGCCAGTCAAGAGAGGGCTATTGAATGAACTAAGTCGAAAACATACTGTAACATGTTTAAATATGTTCTGTGAAGAGCACGGCGTGAACTGAATATGAAATGTAAATATATAAGGCTTCAGTTCAAAAATGAAGTTACCTAAATCAGGTCGCGATACCTGCATGATACCGGCCCAAATATTGCCGCTAGTGCTGTGAAAGTTCCACCAGCCTCCACTGCACTTTTCTATAGATAATTTGTTGCTCAATTCCTATATATTCTCTTAATTTATTTACGCTAGCTCAAGCGATAAAATTTGCAAATTACGATGATTTTCCCTGTAAAATTAGTTAAAATACGCATAGCTTTTCAGCCATAGATTCGTCCATGTGAAGCCATTGATGACGTCACTTTTTCATGCTAGTTTCTTATGAGTCCTCCTATTAGGGTGCGTTCACACCGAACAAGTCGAGTCGCGTCAAGTCAAAGATTGTCAACATACGTCATGACTCGCCACCTATAGACATTTGAGGAAACTGTTCACACCGAATGCGTCAAGTCAATACAAGTCCAAACACGTCGCGTCGCGTCCAGTCAAAGATAGAGCTAGACCCATTTTTTTTCTACAGTCACAGAGAGGTCAGCGTCCTGCAAGCACCATGCAAGTGGAGCAATTAATTAATTTAGTACGAGAGCGCCAAGCTATTTATGATCCTAAGCATCATAACCACAGCAATCGGAATGCAATAATTTCCTTATGGAAGGAGCTATCTGAGTTAACGAAATGTACAGGTGAGACCACATTTTTATTAATATTGAATTTAAATTTACAGGTCTATTCTTCTTCTGTCTACGACGACGAAGCCACAATAAAATAGCTATGCGTGAAAGAGAAGACATCCATCCTCAATGATACAACACGGGTAACTGAATAGAAATTTACTTGTGATGACGCATTTAGTGTGAACAGAATGTCAAAATTACCTACGTCAAATGACTTCTATGACTTAACGCGACTCGACTTGTTTGGTGTGAACGCACCCTTACACTCTTTGCTTCCTGGTCCCTGCTGGAGCCTGTCTACCGTTACGCAGTCCGTACGTCTACTTTACATCTCGTCTAACCTTTCTTATTATTCAGGATAAAAAGAAGTACCAACGTGATCACAAACATTATTAAAACCAGACGTTTCGGATTATTAAAAATCAATCATCAGTGTTCTGAAAATGACAAAATTCGGATTATAAGAAGGTGGTTAAGAATAACAAGAATTAATCTCTCAAAGGTAACCGCTAAGAAAACATGAATTATCTATGAAATGATAGAGAGCTTCACAGCGGATTTAACTCGTTCAGCACCGGTCTGCGCTTAAAAATATACAAGGATTCTAAAATGCGGAGGTCAGCAGTGGTTTAAGTTGCGTCTAAAATAGAAAAATTGTTTCTGCTTAAAACATGGTCCATATTTGAACAATGGTCACTAATGGAAGACTTGGTGGGTTTCGCTAAAACTTGACCCGTTCGAAAAGAAATACCTTTGTGTTGGGCGCACCTCACGAACAATTGGAGAGCGGTGCTGCCAATGTACGAGCGCTCGCAGCGGTCACAATTATAATTATACACTAATGAAGAGCGCACCAACATATCAGATACCTCTCTTCGAATAAAAGATAAGGCTAGCTTAAAATGATTCCTAAAATATATACAAGGATCAAGGTGGGGAAAATACTTGGGGATTTTTGTGATTATTTCTTGCTTCATTTTTTCTGTTTGGATCCCGATGAATGGCAATTCCAAATATAAACGCAATTTACCTACAGTGGGGAATTTAGGCGTCTGGTGAAATTTACTGTCGAGGAAATATTTCAATTTTTGGAAGTTATTCATCCTAAAAAAATTTCGTAAAAAGATCGTCTCGCGGTGGAACTGTGCAAACGTTGAGGACACTTCATATGCTCCATTGAGAAGGGTTGTTACTATAGAACTTTTGTATCGGAAATAAATATTACTAAAAAAATTTGTTCCTAGGCTAGTAAAAGTTGCTTTCCTAAGAACAGAGGTGGAAAATTGATTGTTTCCTTTGCAAACATTGACATCTAAAACCGACAGCTTTCCGTTCTGTTTCCATTGTGAATGTAACATTTGAGTGACATTGATTGAAATAAGCATAAAACATCTCTGCCTGCTGACGATTCCTAAATAAAATAAAGGTATCATCCAAATAGCGTCGATAAAACGTGAGTGTACAGTGTGCTGGACAATTCTCTAAATAATTAGATTCAAATTTGTTGAGAAAAATATTGGCTATAATTTTTTATAGAGCGTGTCTTTTAAGCCCGCTGCCCACATGGCAGTTTTCATTGTCACATGCCCGCTGCCCACTTGGTAGCACTACCGTATCTAACGTAACCTAGCCTAAGATTACATAGTCTATCCCTACCTAACCTAATCTGCGATACAGCGAGCAGCACAGCACAAGAACTTGAGCGGCGCTCGCGCGCACATCAGTGAACCTATTCAGAATCGTCGCAAACGTACATCGCAAACGTACATGACGCATGTGCCACCGGGCCTTAGGGCAGAGCAGCTATCGAAATTTCAATGATACTTACACAGTCTACTACTATCTATCAAATCAAAATTACTAATCCTAACCAAATTTGGGCATGGCCGGGAGTATCAGCTTTCGCAGTTGAAAAAGTCGAGTTAACATTTTGGCTACACTAAGAAAATATGTAGCTAATTCTATTTAGTAATATCTAGCTGGTAATTGTCTCACTAAGTTGGCAACACTGTGCTGCTTCGAGGATTAAGGATACAGTCAGTCGTGTAATTGTGAGGGGAAGCTGTCAACGTGTGAAGCTGTCATGGTACTCATATTCTAGTGACGCACTTATCACTTTTTCCGTAATCGCTACACAACACCAACGGCGCTTCTAAAAGATTAAATTGTATAACCCAGCAGAACTTATAACACAGCCCTCTGCTCGGAAGTCTTGGCGGCGGTTGCCATTCCCTGATGCGGTTATATGATAAATATCTTTGGGCTATTCGTCTTTCCACTGCTTCCAACAGATTAACATTCCAAACGTAAAAATGCGTGTTTAAAATTTGGCTATCCTAACTGTTACATATGGGCCTTATTTGTCCCAGAGGGCCGCAAACACAGCCGCGTTTATCAGTTCCGTTTTTTCAGGAAAGCTTACTGCATAATAGTAAACGTGAATGTGTTGTAAATTCAAAGTTTTAAACTTCACTTACCTTACATCTATGTATCTATTGTTGAAGCAAACAATTTTGTCAATAAATATATACGCGAAACAGTTAAATTTTGATGTGATCAAGATGGAATAGCCTACCAGATTAAAAGTTACGACGTAACTCAACTCACAAGCGCGGCCTTCTGTGCTTTTTTTTTTTTTTTTTTGCGGTGACCATTGCTGTGGGATACATTTGGCCAATCTCTTCGCTTTAGGGTACCAGTATAGATATAAGGCCTACCCAGGAAGCAAAGAATGCAACTTTGCATCCTGGATATACCATTTCGTGTACACTGTTCCATCTACACTACCGCCCTCTGTCGGACATCGGTGCGGCTCCAAGCAGACGCTTGCCTTGTTGCATCACGATTCAGCTCTGACACTCTCTTGCGAGATGTCTGAACGCACTGGTCGTAAAGGGCTAGGCGGCGCTTATCTACTTTGTGTTTTGAGATGGTTGCCGCAACTTCCGAGTAGAAGGAAATAACTTGGTTGCTTTGCCTTGTGTTTTGGAAAATGTAGTTTAGCGCTTTCCCATCATAACCGACTGCCAATGACAATTTTTAATCATTTGTCTTTCGGTGATGTTTTTCATCTCTGTAAGTCCAGAACGTAGGTACCTAGGCTACGTGAGTGTAGGTAGCTACTAGCCTATGTTCCTGTACACTTTGCTATTTCTGTAGGTAACTTAAGAGTTAGAACACCTTCTGGGTTTTGTAGTTTATTTGGGGTCAAATAAACTACAAAACCCAGAAGGCATTCTAACTCTTACCTACAAAATGATTCAGCCTGGGAGTCCTCCAATCTTTGAATAAATTTGCTATTTCTATAGCTAGGCCGATAAGTCGTAACCATCCAGTATGTTATTAGTTAGCTATCTGCCATCTGTAGTGCCAAAGCATCTCATGGTGTCTAGCAGTCTATGTTAGAAAACAAGGAAAAGGGACCTGGAATCAAAATACTCGGTAAGCTTCTGCACGGTAGTGGATAGTGTTCATTTTGTAGGGTAATAGTGCATTTTGAGGGCATCCAAAAAAAGACCCTTTTTTTTAATTGATGTATTTTTTATGTAGAACAGGAATCTGAAGTCTGTTTGTGGTGGTCAGACCTAGTTTTTAAGATATTTAACTTCAAATTTCCCATTATTTTCCTATGGGAAAACCACATTTCCGAGGGCGACAAACCACTCGCCAAGATCTTGGCGAGAAGTGCCACACTATGAAATGAGGTGGGGAAAAATACCCTACGATGGCAGAGTGTAGTGGAACAGCTTTTAAATAGGTTTTTAGTGTTGTACAGGTATTTATCTTAGGTTAGGTTGGGTTGGTTTTAATGGTTTACCTAACCTAACTCAAAACTTATATAAAAGCAGTTCCACTACACTCTGCCATTGCTGGGTATTTTTCCATATAGGAAAACAATGGGAACTTCAAAGTCAAATATCTCAAAAACTAGGTCTGACCGCCACAAACGGACTTCAGATTCGTATTCTACATAAAAAATACAGCAATTAACAAAAAGGGACTTTTTTGGATGCCCTTAAGATGTACTTCAACCTTTTCATGTGTTATCTTTCTCATGTGGCGTTTCCCCAGAGCCTGAGCCATATGAGTACCGTAAAGGCAGGCTATTACGTCCGCCGTGGGACAATTACGGCCGAACGGAAAACTTTCAGTTACGATAGCGTCACACCAAAAGTATTATCGCCAAACAAATGAAACTTGCGTCAGTGTATAGACCAATAACTGGCCCGTATTTGATGTAGAACACAGATATCTGATGCAAATAATAAGGATTCTACAGCCTCATAAAGTACGGTGTACCAAAAACGTATGTTTTGAATGTTTTCAAAAAAGTCCTGAGACAAGGACTTGAACTTGAATGAGCCAGAAAAATTGGACATTTCCGTCAGTAGCTATCTTGCGAGCGTGTAATTCCGTCCACCTTGCCAAACTTTCTCTGCATATGAAAAGTGCAGAGCTGCCTACATTGGGGCGGGCTATTACGACAGGGTTGGTGGGACAATTACGGCCGATTGTGTAGGGCTATTTCGGC
>LQNS02278165.1:1957023-1981669 GCA_001587735.2 Parhyale hawaiensis
CCTCCTGATCTGGAGTCCCCTCGAGTGCTACCTCGAATCGCGGGTCAAGGTGCTACCGACAGAGGTACTCTGCCTTACGCTTACCACTGCAAAAGTGTACATTGGAACATTCTAACTACTTGCATTTTCCGTATCACTTTTCAATTTAATATGCACGTTCATGCAGCAGAACTCAGCCTCATCTTCCATATCACGGAAATATACAATCAAATTAAAGATTCAGCGCTCGCTCACACTTTTTCTGGCTTTAAGTGAAGAAGTGTGCTTTTTCTCAATTGTCTTAGTTTCTGATACTGGCCAGGTGAATAAAATTTCAATTCTTTCGTGCACTCGACGTCTGTATCAAGGTTACAGCGCTCCATAGGCTAAATATCGGCCTCAATCTGACTCCTGAGTGATGTCGTAGAGTGTATGGTGGATTCTAACACTTTCCTTGAAGAGTATCTCCCCCTCTGACACTTTAATTTCTTTCCATATGAAGGCCGGGGCGCCACAGCGCAACAAGCGACGCAATGCGAATTTTACGAGAGACGTGTTGCAACAATGCATGGCTGTCGCGAGGCATTGCAGTTGCGGCGGTGGGGACAGCAGACTGCTGTACCCTCCGTTATAATTTGTTGTGCAACAAATTTGACGCGTTGCACTGTGCACGTCGCTCGTCTCTCCGGTGTGGCGGCGGCCTGAATATATAGCCAATCCAAAATAGGAGGGAGTGGACGGACACTAGCATGGGCTGGACGGATACTGCGTCGATACACTAATTCCGTCCACTTTTTAAAATGACTCCAGAAGAAAATTGTGGGAAAATATTCAAAATGAGCATAGCATAATGACGTTCCATCACTTAGCTAACTACCGATTAAGACATTTGCTGCAACTCCTGATCAAATAGGTTTGTCACAATAATCTTAAAAAAAAAAAAACTTGTAAAAAGTGAACGGGTACCAGGCATGTTACCCTAGCTACTAAGCTACTACCGTGCTACATGCTTACTTTTTTCTGTGTTCAGTGGGGCTTGGACAATGTAGACTATTCATTCACTCACAGTTTGGTTTTTGTAGCAAAAAAAGAAAAAGAAATCTGGCCACAAACAAAGATTTGGGAAATAACACACAAAAACTATAATTATGTAGCTATAAAGAAAAGAGCAAATATAGAGCCAACGGTAGCAATAACTTGACAAGTTGATGCGACCAATATTAAGTAATGTTTTGGCAGCACAAAACTGCCATTATGAGCCATGCTGTAGCTGTTCAGGTAATTGGTATTCCAGTCAGGCTCAACTACGTGGAGCTTTTCTTCCTTGTTTTGAGCATGTGTAGGCAATTATAATTCAGTGAGAGTGTCTCGCAGATAAGTTATTCATGTGGCCTTCACTGCATTTTGGGCCTCCTGGGGTTGCTTAATACTCTACTGTAGGTACTTAGTTCTGCTCATCTCTTGATGTATGGGTGTGTACTCCAAATTCTAATATTAATACTTGATGTTAAGGCATATTAGCTACCTATAATAATGAAGATGATACTCTTAGCCATGCCTACCATATGCAAACAGTGCCATCTGTTTTTCTACATTACTTGTGTTTTCATAGGCATTGCTTTGTTATATATTTACATTTTATTAATATCTATCTACCTACCTATTGATATTTGCTTTACTGCTTTTCATCATTTCTAGAGGTTTGTTGTTCCCATGCACATTTTTTTTTCTTGTTTCAAATACATGTCCCTTGTTTCTTCCTCACTTCAAATCAAAGAAAATACTGCAAAGTGGGAGGCTCAAATTCAGAGTATGAAACTGCCTATTTCTATGGCTTCTATAGTCTAGTCTATAGCAATCTAGCTACAGAAGTTTCACACATCTGCTAAGAACTATAGTTATTCACATGTGCATTTTGTTGTTATGGTCAGAGCATAGTTGGGGTATCAGGGGTGGCTCATAGCTTAATATAAGTGACATTACTGCCCAGTATCACAGCCTAACAAAAATTTGCTTGACCTTTTTTTTCGTGACATGCTAATATCTCTTCTCCTTCCATTTTGGGTGTTGTAAGCTGAGGTAATACATATAGTAGGCCTAGCTAGTTTTTAAAAGTGTTTTAGGTGATTTTTAGCTTATCCTTTCCAATTGCAGATAAATGTGTAGTGCTGAGTTATCAGTCAACTTTAGCTAGGAACTTTACTATTCCTTTAGCTTAGTTATGGCCTCAAAATGGCATCCAGTATTATTGACTACCATGTGATTATTTGAATGATGCTAGAGCAGCGAGTGTATCATTCAGCTGCTCTCTATTTTTGTTATGGTATAGGCTAGGTGTGGGAATTTTTTCCTAATAGAGTTTTCTGTTGCCAAGCTTTCTCTGTCACATCCAGCAATGGGCAGTGCTTCATCAAAATTCAAGAAATACCTTCAAAATGGTGATGAATTTGCTGCAATGCAAGTAAGTGCTTCAGTAAGGCTCTCTTATTTAATTCTGCGCATCATTAGGCCAAGATCGTTACGGTACCTATCACAAACACATGGTGAAATCTTTGCTAACATAACCAAGTCGTAGATACTTGAAAAAGAAACATTCTCAGTGGCTCGCGAAGACAGAACACCTCTGGAGGGTAACGCCTCAGAACGGTTCTACCGACAGAAGGTGTTCTGTCTTCGCGAGCCACTGAGAAAAATTCGTTGCAACACTCGATCCATTCTCAGTGGCTCGCTCCGACAGAACACCTTCTGTCGGTAGAACCGTTCTGAGGCGTTACCCTCCAGAGGTGTTCTGTCTTCGCGAGCCACTGAGAAAAATTCGTTGCAACACTCTATCCATTTTGGTTTTACTAATTAAATGCTACACAGTAGTAATATTTAGGCTACTAACTTCAATTTACCATGAAAAATTTTTCTGGTTGAAGTTGGTTACAGTAACAGTTAACACATTCCCTATGAAGAGAAAGGACTTGCCTCATCAGTTTGCTTTGAAGGAGTTCATTTTTTAGTCCTTCTGTATATGTACTAAAGTTGAAGTGAAGTGAAGGTTTAGCAATAAATAAAAGGCCTCACTTTTTGCAATTGCCAAAAATATGTTTGCTATAAAATTACCTGTAGGTATGTTGAGCAACTGTGATGTGTGGACTCATAACAGTAGCTACCTACTCAATGGTTTGAAGAAAGGAACTGTCTTCTATTGAAAATTTCACCCTCAGTTACATATGTGAGTAGGTGCTTGTTCTCAGGCACCTGACTTCAGTTAGCTATATCTATGGTACCTATCTGTTAGTGTTTGTTTTTAATATGCAGCTTCCCTGTATATTCTAAAAAAATCTTTTGTGTGTGTGTATGTAGGGTAAGGAGCTTCAAGGAGACGCACTGGCCTAATGGAGACGCACCTGCGGTGAGGGGACTGTGTGGTGGTTGGATATTGTGAGAAATGTCCAATCATACATCTTTTTTGGTGGGTGTTTAGGAGCCATATTAAGCTCTGTTTAGCAGGTATGGGACATTTCTTGCCACATCCGGTCGCCACACCAAAGCCTTCCTACCACAAGTGCGTCTCCATTGGGTCAGTGTATCTCCTTGGGGCCACTTTCCATATGCTTCTACACATATAGGTACTCATGTGAGAGGTGAGTTACATGTGGGATTTCTTATGTTATTATAATTAGGCAAGACTGATAGATGAGCTGTGCAGATGCACGGATGCCGAAACTGCAAGCAGATAGCTATGAAAAATATTAGCTGAAGGTACTTCATGTGAGATGGCTACCTGCCAGCAATTGGGGCTGCTTATCAGTAGAGTAACTTCGTAGAGCTGATTTTTTGTAACTCTCTCATTTGCATCAGGATTTTCAGACTATATTTTGTACTATTACGTACTAACAAATAGCAGGTCAAAGTAACTCCACTTTATGGTAGCTATGTGAATGAGTTAGAGCAATTACCTGCTCAGTGGTACATACCCCTCTCCCATTGCAGCCTTTCCAATGTAGTTTGCATTTAATGTAGCCAAGTACGTACGTACTATTTTGCATAATTTAGTATATTCATGCAATTGGAATAAGTTGTGTTGGTTACACTGGCTTCCTTTCACTCTCTCATTAAACAATACTTATATCAGTGTAATTTCTGTTTCCAGGTGTTCCAAGCAAATGCTAACATGCAGGGGAGCCTGGATCCCAATGCCAGCTATGGAGACTCACTCAGTCACAACACACCATTGCATTACGCTGCACAGCATGCCATGAAACATCTCTTTCGGTGAGTTCTTGTATTATTCATGGATTAGTGGCACAGCCGCCGCACATGCCGTTATTAAGGATGCATTTGATTGGGTTACCAAAGTCGATCTAAGCCAAGCTCATTTGACTTGGCTTGTCCGAAACTTCAGGCAAGTCCGCTGGCTTTGACGTACTGATCCGAGTTTCAGGCTTTGAGTCTTCATTAACTGCCTGTGAAACTTCCAAGAACTCAATCTTACTCTGTAGAATGGAGTTTTCACTCAGCTCAATATTGGGTTGCTTCTCACACCTGCAACCACTATTCAAAGTAACAAAGCCAAAGTACCTGTCTGCAGTTCTGGACAAGTCATGTAGAATTAACTTGGATTAAATTGACTTTGATGACCCAGTCAAACTAACCCTAAATGACAGTAGAAATTAAGTAAGTACCTACCTAATGGGACTTCAGTAAAACCCCCATTTTCTTTACTGGTATAAACTCTTCCAAGAACTTCCCAAAGAAATATTAAGAACTCTGCCTGTAGGCTTCATTGGCATTTTCTGTAGCACTGATTCCATCTCTTGTCCCTCCTTTAAAGAGCTTTTGGCTTTATTTCAAGGCTTGAATTTCCCCTATGGTTAGATATATCTATGTATACATACAGCATAACAGCGGAAAAGTTAATGAATCTGAAACTATAATAAAATTTGTTGATGAACTTATCTCTCCATTTTCTGCCAATTGTAAAGAAAAGAGATGAGCCAATATTAGGCCAGGTTGGTGATGGAAACTGTGGCCCACCTGTTATGCTCTGATGATAGCTAACTGATTGGCAAAAAATAGACTAGGATGCAGATGATGGCAAAAGTAGATGGTCTCATATTTGTATGCACTTCTTGTTGTGCCAACATTGAAATAAAAACTAGGAAGATATATTACTTTTTTTTAGCAGTCACGCAAAGGCCATTGTGTTTCTTGCTTTTTTCCCCCAGAAGATTTCTTCCTCTAACACAGTGTTTCACTTCAGCAAAAAACAATTCAATTAATATATTATGATGCTCAAAAATTTTTTATACCGTATTCAAGTTGCACTTCTCCCGCCCCCTCTCCCCCCTCCATTTTGTCCCACTTACAGAAAAAGAAACTCATAGGAGTTTTCATTGATGTAGGTCAAAATTTAGAGGTGACTCAGGTTTTATGAAATCTGTGTTATAATAAATTATTTCTTCCATTCAGAAAGCCACTATATTGAAAAAATGAGTCCTGCTTTATTTGATTCAGTTCCTGTTATAAATTACTTTGTTATTAAATTTATTGAATTTCTGTTATTCTCTTTTTATTTTCTCAGTGTCTCGCTCCGACAGAACACTTTCTGTCGGTAGCACCAGACCCGCGACAGCGCCCAACTCTGGGGCGTCTAAATGGTAGTTTAGAACCGTTCTGAGGCGTTACCCTCCTTATAGACAGCTTTTGNAAACTACCATTTAGACGCCCCAGAGTTGGGCGCTGTCGCGGGTCTGGTGCTACCGACAGAAGGTGTTCTGTCTTCGCGAGCCACTGAGAAAAACTCGTTGCAACACTCTATCCATTTTTATTTTTTGTTTCTTCCGAAGAAGTTGAAAATTACTCATGAGAGTGCACTTTAGTACTTCAGGTAGCTTGAGCCGTAAACAATTTTTGTATGTCATATTTGAATAGTTGAAATGGGTCAATTTTCAGATGACCAGGGTCACCCCTAAATAGTGTTGGTTTGAAAAATCCATTATTGTGGCACCATTTTATTGCCAATGAAGCACAGTAGATCTAGGTGGTGAGATAATTAAAAAAAAAAAGTCGTCCATTATTCACCCTTATGACTCAGTGACACCATAACTGCCACCTCCTAATCTGTGCATTGTTTCTTTAACTTCCAGAGCCTTTTTGTTTGACTTGGGTGGCAACCCCAACAAGCGGAACAGCGATGACGAGACGAGCCTGCACAAGCTGTGTCGTGTGCGAGGTCCTGCCAAGAGTATGAGTGCAGAGGAGCGTCGCTACTGGTGTCTTGTGATGCTCCTGCAGTGGCGAGGTGCCCCTATGGATGATGGGCGCGTTGAAACACTCATGCTCAATGCTAAGGATAAGGTATGCTGCCTAGCCAAATATTGTTGTAGTCTACAGGTTTCAGAAAGTTATGCTTACTTCCTTGTGTTGCTACAAACTAAGATTACCTATATTACTTTGCTTTCTTTTCTTCATACATATGCATCCAGTTTTTTGTGACGTAGGTACCTATGGATAAGTGTTTCACTCTTGTAATAAAACTTTTTTTGTTCTGTTAAGTCTTAGGCTGTACTTAGTTTCTATTTAGATGCTATACATATTAATTTACATGAACAGGCTACAAGCAAATGTAGTCTCTGCTACCATAGTCCTACAATGTGAGATACCGTATCTTTTGGAATGTACAAAATTTTCAGGAAGTTAGGCTAACTGATGGGCATCAAGTGTTAGTAAATTAACAGACGGAGCTACTGAGCTCTGGCATTTATGTCACATAGTGACTGGTTATCCCCAGGGGGTATAGGATGGGCCATAGGGTTAGGTTAACGAGGTTCGCACATCCTATGTCATGGGGACCAGTGACCCCGGGGATTTTATTGGTAAACTTAACCATTATTTAGACCTTAGGGACGTCTGTCTTTCGTGGCCCGTGCCCACTTTGCTTTCTTCCTTTTTCATATTCATACTTAGAATGTTTTCTTCTGTTCTTCCTCTTTTTTTCTGACCCTGACTTGCTGTTCTCATGTGCGTTGTTTAACACTAGAAAGACGGACCTATCATTTTGACCGGTATTGCGTTTTCAAAGTTATGTTACACCTGCGCTTTCTACTCGGATATTGCTAACACTTAATGACGTTTTCTATTTCTAGGAAATGATCTTTTTAGCAGAATATTTAATTGGTACTGCTAGTGATTTTCAAATAAACTCACCATATACAGTACCTAGAACGACTAACCGGTCAAATTGACTAGTGCCCATAGAATCTTGTTCATTCAAGTTGTAATTGTGTCTTGAGCTGTTGTATGGTCTCATATTGCTTTCAACACGTTGAAGCATATACTGGTATTTAAACGCTGTGACTACTGTGTGTGTGTGTGTGTGTGTCTGTGGCTCACGGGCTCTACTGTGGCAGTGTGTTGTTGATGAGCAGACTGTGAAAGTGTCACGAAGACCTTGTAAATTGTTACTCTCTGATGAGGAAACCAAGGCATTGGCTGTGTACCAAGGCAAAAAAAAAATATAATGTTATTGTGCTATGCTCCGTGCATAAAACTGTTACCATTACAGATACCGTACCCCCAAAAACTTCCAGAGTCAGTGGCATACTACAATAACACAAAATCTGGTGTTGATAATATTGATCAGATGGTTCGATTGTACATATTGCACAAAAGTGATATCAAGACGATGGCCACTTCAGGTTTTCTATAATTGGTTAGAACTTGCGATTATCAATGCTACTATTATTTATAGAGAAATTTCTTGAGTGTATTAGTTGCCAATGCTGGCATCTATGCTAAATTCTGATTCAGATGACGATACCAAAGAACCGTCACAAAAGAAGAGGAACACTTGTCAAATACACAAATGCAAAAAGAACAAAACTAACATCAACTGCGTCAAATGCAAGATATTTGTATTTGGAAAATGCACACCTAATATCCCAAAGAAGGTAACCTGTAGTATTTACCACACCAAGTGTGGTGTTGCCGTATAAGCTGACTTAGGTTCATCCAGAGCTTATTGTTGCAGAAAGGATTTCCATATAAATATTCAAATAAATTTTATTTATTTGAAGTGATTGCTCTGACTTGATATGGAAATGGTTCTAGCTGGTAAAGAAAATTTTGTAGTACTGGTAGCTAAGTTTTTTCTCTCCTTTCAGAAATTATGTTAGTGCATACCTAATATGGTAATGAATTTTGAAAAATACAATGTGATTTCATATTTCATTGTATAATATATAACTTTCTTTATTTACCACTACATTAAAAATGAATTACAATGTAACTTCAGCACCACTGTATTCAATAATAGTTGATAAAAATAAGAAACCAGTCAAAATAACCGGTTAGTCTCTTTAGGGGGTACCTGTGTCTCCATCTTACTAGTGTTAACCTTCATGCATGGGTTCCACATTTCTGTTGACATGCTTCATGTCCCTTCCTTTTCCTCTCTTGAATCACCATCGTTGTGTCTAGGAGGCTTAAACAACTAATATTATAGGTAATAATAATAAAGGTGGCTGGTTATGCTCCTTCGAGGGAGGGGGTGAGGTGTATGATGGATCATAGCAATAGAGTTAGGTTTGATTCTCCCATTATGTGTTGAGGGGAACAGCGCCCCCAGGGGGATCCCATAGTTTACCTTAGCTTTGGGGACGTCTTTTTTTTTCATGCCCACTTTTGGTACTTCTATTACCATCTGTTCTTTTCTTCTTCTTTCCCGGCTTGTTGTTCCTATGCACTGCGATCTTCCATGGAAACACCCTTGTGATAGGGGCTCCACACATCTTATGATATACTGTTTGTCGTTTGTTTGAACACCTTTGTAATGGAGAGAAAGGCCGAAACTTTTCAATATAGCTACTAATAATCATGACTGGTTATGTCCACTGAGAAACTTGAAGCCTTTAGAGACATTCCATAGATTTGACACAAAGGGGAATCTTGCATTGTCGGGTCTAATATCTCTGTGTCCCTCAAAGGGGGTGCACGTGACAGTCTTGTGGTCCCGATAGTAGGGTCACATGCATTTTGTATGCTGCTTCCTAATGCGTTTAAACAAGGAAAAATCATCCAGCTCACTCCATGTTTGAAGAAACATGTGAAATTTTATTAGTGACACTCGCGAAGCCAACTGACGTGACAATTGACATTTAAGGAAATCTTGTGGCAGACGTGCCCCCCCCCCCCAGAGGGGATGTTCGTACAGACCATATCCCCCTCAAAATAACATGGGCCTTACAACCTCAGGGGTAACCGTACCCCTGTGATATTTCCGCTGGGGATGTTGTGTGTGATTGCAGTTTTTGCTGCAAAGAATAGCTTGTACAGTTAGGTAGGTTCTCTGCACATCTGCTCCGCGAGGTGGACCGCCGAATGGCGATAACCGACCCATTTTATGAGACTCCTATTCATTCATGTGTGGGGGCTGCGGAATGAACTCCTTGCACGGGTGTTTCATTCCGCTGTCTTCTCCTCGTTTCCTGGCTTGTCTCTTAAAGTTGCCTTGCGCCATTTTCTGTTTGAAGGAGAGCATTGACCACTTCTATACTAGGTACTAGAATTTGTACCGATGAGTTCAGTTGGACATCTCAACGTTGTTGTGCCGGCTTTTATCAAGGTAACTTAGATCGCTATTGATCGTCATTGTATTGGAAATAGCAGGAAAATATCAATGTAATAAAAATATCAATAGTAGATACCCATTGTGTTTAAAAGGACACAACAAAGATTCGGCTCGCCCATCCTATGTTATGTGGAGCAGCGTCCCCAGGAGACCCAGTAGCTTACTTAGCCATTAGCTGGGCCTTCGGGACGTCTTTCTTTCGTACCCACTTTGCTTACTTCTCATCTCGTATGCCTACAGATCTTTCTTCCATCGGTTGTTCCTCTTCTTTTCCAACTGGCTGTGTCCATGCGCATTTATCCTGTGTGGGAACAGCCTCCCACATGGGTTCCTCGTGTCTATCGTCATAACGATGTCCCCTCTTTCTTTCTGTGATATCGCCTGTGTTATGGAAATGGATATTTAAACTTCTGAATATACGTAGGGTAACATGTCTAGTACCCATCCACCTTGCTAGTAGCCATCCACTTGGTACTGAGAAAGTTCCTGTGTAAAAACTAGCAGTGCTAGAAAGCCGTACATAGGCTTAAACTGTAGGCTAAGTAGTGCCGCACCATCCCTGAAAATGATTGGTGAAAAAAATAAAACAATAAAAAATGGTGGTAGTTTTCACATTTTTTTTATGATTTTAGTGAAAAAACTTGAAAAGCACCATGATTTTTTATTGTTTTATTTTTTCACTCTTCACTTTCAGGATGGTGCGGCAAGTTTAAGCCTATTAGCATGGTGGACTGGTACTAGACATGTTACTCTAATTATAATGTTCATGATTCGGTTACTAAGTAGTGTGTGTGAAGGCCAAAACTGTCATATGACCTACCTTAAAGGTCCCCTCAAGTACTAGTACTGTGTTTCTGAAGCCAGCTCTTGTGTCCTATATCTCTCAGCACCAGTACTGTGTCGCTGGGAAACTAACAGCACTTTTTTTTACGTTCATAAGCGCCTGAACCGTGTCCGTAGCAACACTGTTAATGTAGGTACTGAAGTACCAGAACTTGTTCCCAGCAGCTCTGTCCTTCTCGTGAAGTACCAAAGCTGCATGCCTTGGAGCACTTTTCACGTCTTGAAGTACCAGCAGAACCGTGTCCCCAGCAGCAAGTTTCTATGTCCTCAAGTACCCCTTGTTTTCGCCAGGACGGCAACACGGCGCTGCACTATGCGGCGTGCAGTGGGCTTATGAACGTCACTCTGCTGCTCCTGCACGCCAAGGCCGACATCTTCGCCAGGAACAGTGCCCGCCTCACAGCCTGCCATCTCGCTGCTGCCAATGGTCACAACAACATCGCTTCTTTCCTGGAGACCAGAATGATATTTGTGAGCATTCTTGCTGTTCATGTTTGTTTAATAGGGAAAGTGCCTTGATTTGGGTATTAGTGTGCTCTGCATGTAGGTACCCATGCAGCATATTTCATAGATATACATCATATGGTCGTGTTATGTCAGTCTCGCACTCTCATGGTGAGTTGCCGTAACTGGGGACTCGGCTGGTTGGCTCAGTATTAGTCCTCCGGTACTTTCTTCATATCCTGTCACTTTGCTTGCTTTTATTGTTCCTACTCCTTGTATCTGGAGAGGCTGTAACTCAGAGTAAATAGATGCCTAACTGGGCTTGGATTGCTCTCTGCTAATGGTCCGTCGATCGTCCAGTAGCTTATGATATTCTTACTTCATTTTTCTTCCGACATGAGGAGTCCCTCTCCTTACGAGTCATAGGATGAGCCGTAGGCTGAATTGTTAGTTTAGATGGGGTGACCCTAGTTCCTTAGTGCCGCTATAGTCGTCATTTGGCTTCGGTCCGCCTTTACCTTCCCTCCCACTTTGCATTCTTTCGTTTTTTGTTTATAGTTCATACTGCTACTAATTGTACTAATTTAAAAAAAAATCTTTATAAATGTTTTTATCTGATGCTACAAACGTTAGCATTGCAACTAATTCACTACTGGACTATTGATTTAGATCTGCAACTGAAGCTTGCTAGTCAGCAGGGCTGCAGAGTCGGGGTCGCACATTTTTTGAGTACAGGGAGTCGGAAACTCGCTTGTGTAAGGACCAGGAAACCGAAACTGTGCATACGGGCCAGTTTTTGCTAAGAATTGGAGTCCGAATCTGACTGTTCTAGAGTCTAGTGAGTCGGAATCGGACATTGGCTGGACCAGGAGTTGAAGTCTGGCTCGATCCATCCGACTCTGCGACCCTGCTTATAGGTCGAGGTTTATTGGATACCTACCAACTCGTCATTGGCTTTCTCTACAGAAATGCGTTATATAGTCACTGAATTGTGTCAGTGGGCGTTCTATAAGGTTAAATCAGACGAAATGCAGGAAGCAGCCGCATGTGATTATTATGTAAAAACGGGACCCGGTCCACTAAAACTGTCCTCCGAAATACAGTTGTTTGTGGAACTTCTGAGAATGTATAAAAAAATCCCGGCGCCTGTATGCTTCTATGCTTCTGTCATCACTCTAGTGAAGGCAGGTAATCTTCCAGAGCAACGGTCACCAGTGTTATCTTCCTTTTCTGCTCAAATTCTTCTTTCCTGATATTGTTTTCCTATATCTGTGTTCATTGTTTCATTTGACTGTCTACAACTCCCTTTCTTCCTTCCATTTTCATACTCCTACTGATGATTCTTTGCAGTGTTCTTCCTCTGTTTCCCTACCTACTTGTTGTACCGATGTGCGCTGATCCTGTGGGGCACCTTCGTGCTTGGGTTCCACATTTCTCCAACATTATATGTCCCTATATTTTCGCAATACGGTATCGCCCATGTTGGCCGATGCATCGTGCTAAAAATTGCATTCTAGTAATAATTTCTTCCTTTTCCTCGGGTTGCACGTGATGCTCTGAGTAGCGAGACTTCTGTTAGGTACCATATATATAATGGAATAATGTAATTACGTTCTCCTCGCGTAGTTTTCCAATGCTCATGGGTTTCCCATTTAGCTGACGTTTATGCTCTTTCTTCCCATCGTTTGGAACACAGACCTTTTTGTGGGCATGCATCTTAAATCTTTGAATGTAATATAGAGTATAAAAATTGCGGTAATATTAGTGTGTGGTCTGCGCTTTTTTTTAGTGTAAAGGTTTGGGTAGTAGGGTCACCCATCCTTTATTATGGAGTCCAGCGCCTCAGGACACTCAAAATGTTATTGTAGCAGACCTAGGCCTTCGGAACATGCTTCCTCTGTGTATTTAGTGTTAAATCTTGGCTTACAGGCCGACGTACTGGACCCTGTAGAGCCTCCACTGGACGCCAACACCTTGTCTGTTATGACCAAGTTTGTCTCTACGGCGACCACCACCGCCACGTCTGCCGAATCCATCACCTCCACCACTACCTCGCCACCACTCTCCCCTGCTGTGGCCACCTCCACCAACTCCACCTCGCTGCCCATCATAAGCCAGCCACAGCTTGTCATTACGCCTCCGTACAGTGATGACTTAGACTATGGTGTTGACTACATCGGTGGTATCAGCGTGGACACCAGGAATGACACCCTCTCTAGCTCGCAAGACTTCTCATTCACGTCCAGCTCCAACAACAACTCTGGCAGTAACAATAATTCCAACAATGCCATAAATTTATCGAGTGTTTCCATCAACAATTTTATCCTGGGTGAATCCAGCGCCAATGGCAATGTTCCAGTCCACGATATTGTCTCCAATATCGGGCAGGTAAGCCCAGCGACCCTCCAGCCTAAGTAGGTTTTGCGCTCGCATACCTACACGCTAATGAAACGCAGGGTTACTCATTTAAAGTGGGAGTGCAGCTGTGCAGGGACACGAGTCAGGAGGAGGAAGTGGTGTTTGGATATAGTTATTGTGGTTCATATAGGCTGAGGTATCATGGGGCAATGTTACTCAGTGTATACATTTGATCAAAAATTATTATGGAGGTAGGTAGCTATATATTGGGGAAAAAATTCAACGTATCGTACGGGCCATCTGTCTTGTACGACATGTTTGATTCTTTTTGCCTCTTCCCTCATAATGAATTTTTGATCAAATATATACACTGAGACTGACTGAGTAATATTGCCTGATAGTACCACCGCTTCTGGCATTGACTCTCAAGGCCGCTGGTTCGTGCCTCGTTCCCAGCCAGGCAGATTCTTCGCGGTGCTTGAGGTGTCGGTCAGCATTCAGTCAGGGTAATGCCTTAGGTCTACTGACCTTTGTCAGCAACGGGGAGGGTCGGGGGCGCAGATTTGTCGCATGGACCCTTCCGTCACTGGCACCATTACTCTAGATGATCTGTGGTCGACTGCAGCCGTATACTCCTCTGGGGTCTGTAGGCTTATATCTGCAGCACAAACTAGTGCGTGTGGCTTTCCCAGTTGGGGGTACGGTCAAGTTGACTTTACCTTTATTAGGTCTTACAGTTCCTAACCGATCCGGAAATCAAACTCTAAATTGTCCCGTATGTCTGATGTGGAATCGCCCAGTTAGGCCTATGGGACGTCTTTCTTTCATGTCTTTCTTGCGTCCACCTACTTTTAAGCAAATTTCATGCTAAAAATGTTTTGGAAGTTCTCTTTCTTCATTCCAGGTAGCTATACCCATGGGCGTTGATTCGGTTTAGGAATACCCTCATGCATGGGGTCTACATTTCTTTCGAAATACTATCTATTGTTCCTTCTCCTTTCTTGAAGCACCGTGTTGTGTCTAATGAGATTACTGGTATTTGAACCTTGGCAGGTACTCGGATGCGCGTTATCTCTGGACGATTTGGAAGAAGCAGACAGGGACATCATCAGTGTGCGAAATATGTTGCTGCAGCGCAGCGCCGCTTCGAACACCGTCACTTCTCCTGTAGCCTTATCTTCCACCAATAACAACACAAGCAACAACGATCTCACCAGCATCATAGACTTGGAAGAGGATATCATGGATGTAGGGCTGTGTGAAGATGGTACAGTGAACGAATCCACCATCAGTGAGGCTGATGAAGGGTATCAAGGCTTGAAAGCTCACGAGCTTCTCGAGGCCAAGGATCAGCTGCTCGTAGAGACGAGTGACATGCTGCACGTGCCGCTGTTCACGGCTGAAGCTCTGCTCAGGGAGTTCGGTATGTCATAGAGTTCTCATCTGTATATTTACAGAAGCCTTTTTGTTCGTCTGTATATTAATAGAAGCCTTTTTTTTCGCATGGCTTTCGAAATAGTGTTGGCTTAGCTTAGGTGATGTGATGATACATTTCTCATACAGCGTGCTCTACTGGTAATCATTGGTATTTTCTGAAGGGTATTTGTTGCATCCATGACAAGAACCGATCGGTATCTTATTGTTAACTACCTACTTCTTTTCCTGACATTGCTCACAACTTGTAGTGATGGGCATATTTGAAGGTAGTATATAGCCTACCTATTTTTCAAACGTTTCTACAGCTGTAGATGAGTGTTATTTTGCTTGCGGTAATTTTCTAACTATATGTCTGTCTATTCACGTTGCGGGATAGTGTGTGATATGGGCGTGGGTTTCATTATTTGTGTTCTTGAAAGTAATTTCGTATTATTGAACTTTGTGATGTATTGTCGAGCTGCTCTCTTCTCAGTATTATCTTTGTCTGTTGTGCTCCTAAAGCGGCATTCTTTTCATTATTTGAATTTTTCTTTATTGCAGAGTGGTCTAAGAGCCAGTTACTGGAGGCATGGATGAACGATCCTGTATCGTGTTGTGAGAAAGCTAGCATTGTCCCTCCGGCGAGTGTTGTACGGCGTACCGCCCAGTCAAGAGAGCACCCATCTGCTCTCACTGACGTACAAGGTGCTTCTGGAACCGCCGAGGGAGTCGATGCCCACCACCTGGATGCTGCCCATCCAATAGAAAGCTCAGACTGCGTAGCGTCAACAAGCACTGGGATCTCTGCATCGTCTGGCTTACATCCATTGCGTGACGTGTTGCCAGCAGCTGATGCTGCAGGTCTGCTAAAGCCTCACATGCTTCCCACTGATATGCTGGGCACCCTTACCAGGAGGTCCTCCAGGAGCAGCTCCATGGAAGAAGGAAAAGAAGCTGCTCTTTCCAGAAGGCATAGCGTTAGTGGGACATCTCCTTCTGAGATGCTGGTCAGTGATTTGTGTTCCTACTTGAGCTTTTTGGTATGATTATATGAAAATACCTAATGGTATTACTCTTAACAGTACAGTAAAAATTGGAAGAGTGTGATGTGTTTGGAATTTCAGTTGTTTGACAAGGGTGACATTGAACAAGATGAATGCACTGATATAATGCCAGTAAGGTGAAGCAAGGTTAGAATTAGTTGCATAGTAGTCAAACTGCTTGTAACCTTGACCTACTTTACCTCTCTAATATGGACAGAATATCTCATTCATAGTGTTATACCTCAACTTGTCGAAATAAGTAAGCTTATCAAGTTTTCTTGAATGCTGTTGATTTACATTAGTACTTTCTCTCTAATACTGTCTCTCATGTTTGCAAAGTCAAGTTAAGCTTCTTCTTTTTAGCGAAAATGAATATTGTCAACAGAATTTACAGGGTTCCTTCATTTACCGTTGTGCAATTAGTGTCATCCGTTAAGTTGTCAGTAGGGAAGAATGTTGCCGATGCGAGTCGCCCTTTTTCTTACAATAATCTGTGCCCGGCCATTATCTTCGTTTTTCGTCTAGTGGTTGCTTCTACCCGCAGAGGGATCCCTTCATTACTTTAGCTTCAGCTTGTCATTAAAATTTTTAGGCTCCGTCCTTTGTCATAGTGCTACTGTCTTTCTTGTTTGCCTCTATCTATCGTGCTCTTACTGACTTATTAAGTGTGCCCTTCCTTATTTCCATTTGAAGTTCGAATTACCAGTAATCTGCTGTGCATTGTTACCTCGCTTTACTTTTACGGTACATGGTACATGTTCCTTCTGTCTTGGGAGCTTGACACGGCCTATTAGTATCTAGCAAAGTTTTAAATCACCCATAGTTTGATATCTGATTTCGTCTTGCAGTGTGGGATTTGCTTTGAAGAGATCCACCCTTGGGATCTGCTCAACACTCTCCGCCAGTCATCCTTTAACAACAGTTTTGAAAGCTCGCAGGGCACCTCTATGGATGTGTCCATGGATGGCGCTTCATCCGATATATTTTCTGATAGACTCAGCGACTCTGCGGGCGGCACCCACCAGCCGAGCGAGTGCCGTAAGGATGGCTGTGGCCAGTGTGGCAAGGGTCGCCTCAAGAGGCGGTCACTGCAGTGGCGCCGTGGCTCAGACGAGAGCAGCTGCAGCAGCACCGTGTCCGTCAGTGCTCGCTTCTCCCGGATGGCGAAGATCATCCACAACAACATCGGTGGCTCCGACTCCCGCCGCCTGTCAGTATCAAGCGGCGAGCAGCGGCGCAGTCTTAGTTTTGGGGGCAAGACGAAGTGTGGTGAAGGCCGGCGGGATTCCGATTCCTACAAGACGCTTAAACCCGAAAAGAAATTTCTATTTGAGAGCAAGAAAAAAGCCTTCAAGGAGATGAAGAAAGATATGACTTATGATGCTAAAAAAAGCATTTTGAGTTGCAAAAAGAATATTGGATGTAAGCATCTCTTCTGCTCAGCCTGCTGGCGGGCATATCTCAATGTGAAGATACAAGATGGTGATGCTCACAACATTCAATGCCCTGCCGTTGGGTGCAACATTCTCGTTGATGTTGAGTTCATCGAACGAATGGTCAGCCCAGAGATGAGCAAGCGTTACATGCACTTTGATATCCAGGTAACAAATACACAGTCTTTGTTTTTAATAGCAATTATTCATTATTAATGACACGAAGCCTCGTGGCAATGGGGTTGGAATCTATAACAGTGTAACCATATTTTCTATTGACATCAATGGAGACTGAACGATTTGTTTGATAAAAACTGTAGGGACCTCTTTACTGAGGGGTCATGCGACCGCCCTTGTAATACACACGTAAGCTAGTTTAAATTTGCTGCCATTGTGGCAATTTACGCACTCATCTGAGACCATAGCTTAGACATTCGGGTGATCATTGTCACTCTACTATCTTGGCTTCTTTCTTTCTCGTCTCGCAGTTAATCTTTGATGTGTGGCCTTTTCTTCTTCGTCTTTTTATCAACATAATATACGTCTCTTCATTGTTGCTCTCTTTGGATCAACATTGCCGTAGAAAGGCTTAACCAATACATTGGCTACTGCGATCTATCCTGCATATTTCCTTNTCTCGTAGTTAATCTTTGATGTGTGGCCTTTTCTTCTTCGTCTTTTTATCAACATAATATACGTCTCTTCATTGTTGCTCTCTTTGGATCAACATTGCCGTAGAAAGGCTTAACCAATACATTGGCTACTGCGATCTACCCTGCATATTTCCTTCATCGGTGTCATGACAGTCTAGCGGGCAGAAACGATATGGAACTTGGTCTGTCGATTAATTTTTGGCATCTTGTACTCGCAATAGGTATATCTCTTATCGTGTGTTTGATAATGATTATATACTGCAATTTTTGTTTTATTACGTTTAATGAAATAGAACATGCATTTCCAATCATCTAATAGATACGAAATTGTGCCAGTTTGACTTAGAACGATCAATGAAATTATTCTTTTAATTGAAAAATGTGCAGGCATTCGTGGAGCGCAACAAGAGTCTGAAGTGGTGCCCCTACCCTGGCTGTGGCAGAGCCGTCAAGTTCCCGGAGGCTGTCGTAATGAGCAACTTACCAGATATGGCTGCTGCTGGATCATCTGACAATGATGGAACCAGCGTGTCTCACTCAGGTGGTGGCTCGCCGATGTTACCACACCGGCGAGACATTGGCATCCCTCCAGGCCGGAGCACTGGGTTTTCTACCGAGGGCGATCTCTCAGAAAGTCGGACAAGAGTTTCGCACTCTTCTTCATTTGAAGGCATAGCATCCAGGCCTTCTCGCAGGAGTGACGTCCTAGGTGACCATGAGTCTGGAACCCATGGCGGCAAAGCTGCGGAGATGGAGGCGGTTGCAGAAGCTTCAAAGGGCGTCTGTGGGGGTACGACTCTGAGCAGCAGCAGTAGCAGCAAAGAGGGAGGTGAAGCGAGTCAGTCGTCCGTAATGTCACCGACTCGTTCCCAACCGGACGCTTCAACCGAGAGCACCAGCAGGAGTACTAGTAGTAGCTATGGTCACCGACGACTTGTCAATGGCGTAGCCTGTACGTGTGATGTAAACGATAATACATTTAGCACCTTGAATAGCAGTGACCAACGGTACTTCCAGAAAACGCCTGATAGTGACATGGTGCTGTACTTGAAAGCCATTGGCAACAGTCCGAGCAGGTCTACGAAGTGCCAGTTCTGCAACAACAGCAACAATAATCATCATCGCCTGCCAAACAATAATTCCCAACACTACAGCATTAACAACAGCGGCAGCAGCAGCAATAGCTTTGCCTCGCAGTCGTCAAGCCACACTTACCAGTCGAGTTGGGCACGGGCTGCCTCGTACTACCGACAACTCGAGCCAGCCACTTCTCAGCCGGAACTCATTCTGCCCTCGCACTCTGTTGACTGCGGCAATGGACACTTTTTCTGCTGGTGAGACGTGAACGTTATTGTTAGTNCAGTCGAGTTGGGCACGGGCTGCCTCGTACTACCGACAACTCGAGCCAGCCACTTCTCAGCCGGAACTCATTCTGCCCTCGCACTCTGTTGACTGCGGCAATGGACACTTTTTCTGCTGGTGAGACGTGAACGTTATTGTTAGTACTTCTTTTCCCAAATACCGTCATACATGAATGTGACTTTTTTGTTGCATAGCTATCTTGAGTCAATTCACATATTGTAATTTTGAATCAACCCTGTCCAGGGTTGTATATTTGTAGTGGACCCTTAGATTGTGTTTCAATCCAAGATAACAAATCGAGGTTGTCTTTTTTAATCTGTCAATATTTAGGTACACACTTTCCACTCATTGAATAATACAAATTGTTCTTAACTGAGTGCTTGCTTGAAGGTCACGCGTCAACGTCGTGCTGTTAGTTATGTCATCCATTATTATAATGATACCATGTGTTTTTCAGGGAGTGTCTGCGTGAAGCTCACTCGCCAGCATCGTGCTGTCAGTGGCAGGCATGGCAGCGTAAGGTGGCCGAAGTGAGGCCTGATGATCTCCACTCAAGTGCTGCAGGAGATACTGCAGAGCAGGCTGCCAACCTCCTATGGCTCGTGGCCAACTCCAAGCCGTGTCCCAACTGCAAAAGTCCTATACAGAAAAACGAGGGTTGTAACCACATGAAGTGTTCAAAGGTTTGTGTGGGAAAACTTGCTTTTGTCCAATTGATCTTAGCATAAAGTCCCAGTAAACGTTGCTTGTCGTTTCATATACAGTATTGCCTGTCGTACAAGAAATCAGATATTTGTTGGTCATTAATAGGGTTTATAAGTGTGATAGTAACTGTGGGTTACAACCCCGCTATTTTGCTACCATCAACGAGACGTTTGCTACTTAGCAAAAAATTGGTGGCATCAAAAGATCTAGCCACGCATCAAGGAAACTTCAGCCACGCGTCTAGGAAACGTTAGCCACCCATCAAGGGCATTAATGTTAACCTCATATTAAGGCAAGCAAGATTCTTACGATATCAGCTCATTCTCAGAACTGTTGCGTTGCAGTGCAATGTTGTCTTTTGACACTGAAGGCACTTCTCCCTTTTCCTACCTGCTCGCCCCAGCCACACTGGTTAAGTCAGAGGCCCAACTACGGTGATGAGAAAGGATGTACTGAGCCAGAAAGAGGACTCTCATACACGTAAAGTCACGTTTGCGTTTAGGGGTGTGCTAACCGTTATGGAAGGCAAGCACCGATGTAGGATGCAAAAGCTCACACCAGCAACTGTGGGGCCAAAAGTCGTCTAAAGCTTCCGAACAAACAGTTGATCTCTGCCCACCCGGCAAGTTCATAAAGGTACCCGCCAAACGGCACTATTGTCACTTCAGTCAAACTAATTTGCTGGACTGCGGCTATTGCTCGATTGAATCTCAAGTCCAGAGCCAGACAAATTAATAATTTACGACGGTTGTGAGTTACTCCTGTGCTAGGTCGAACTACCTTATCGCGTGATGGTAACCTATGCGGACTGACAGCCAAAATATCACCAAGTTTTCGGTTTGCAACTATCTCAGTGGTGAACCGCTAGATGGTGCAACAAAACACGCCCGATGGCAATAACTCAAAATGTGCCAGACGGCACCCTGTCTTCGCTAGAGTTAAACTGTACAACTGCGGCTGTTGCCCGAGTTCTGAATATTAGAGGGTAGGCCGCCCCAATCAATGGTTTGCGACGGTCACCACCCGAGACGCCAATCCAAGTAATATTGAAGTCAGGTTTCAATACAAACAGTTACCGCTGGTAACAGACGATAGACCACACTAAAGTAGTCCTCAAATTAGGCCAAGACCAAGGGCCATGATAAATGAGGCTACCGTCTGTTCTAAGTTACAAGCTTCGAGCACTGTCACCCAGTTCTTACACTCCGGATTATTCACTTAGTCTAACCTGGTTATAAGGCATCTCGGGCTGCGGTCGCGGCAGCCAACCTCATCAAAACTATCATTAAATGCTAGGATTCGCTATGGCACAAAAGAGGGTCGGAATCAAAGACAGGCAAAACATTGGGGTATATTACGACAACATATATACAATAGAAGCAGTATTTACAGGGTGCACAATGTGGTAGGCCTAGCACACGGGGGCTAAACCTCATTAGCGCGGCCCCAGTATCGGGCAAGGGCATTAGCTAAACAGACACCTAGGCCCACCGGACCACCTTGGCCGCACACACATCAGAGCCTACCCGGTAAAGGCCCTCACATATTACATCACCTTAACACAATGGCAGCCTTGGCACAGGCGACAGCTCAGGAGTACACGACCTCACTCGCAGGATACTACATCGGCAGTGAGCTGCCGTGCCACTTCATGCCTCTACAGTGCGTACTTGTTTTTCATGGGAGGTTTAAGGAGGGCGGGCGGTTGGCGGGAGCGGAGGCAGCGAAGTTGCCAAGCCGACCCGCTACAAGGCAGTCTTTAAACTGCAATTTCTCCTCGATTTTGACCTGCATCTGCGATTGGAGGCCACTCCAAGTAAAAGATCTCTTTCTTCTGACTGCGAGTGTAAATGTTCTCGTGGCCAATTTGCAGATGGTCGATCGACATATTCAAACTGAAAGTTTCGGATATGTGCTTTCATAGTTGTACGAACCATCCGGTGTGGATTACTTAAAGCAACTGTTAATTTTATTGGCCCAGTGGTTTAGCCACCAATTATCTCCTGAACATACTGTCTAACTATAATTAACTACTGTCGTAATTTATACCCCATATAAATTTTACTAACCCACTGCCACGAAGTATATATATACAATTATATATCCCATGTATAACTTGGTAAACAATACTGCTAAGGCAAGAAAAATGCTATTTGTTTTGCGTTTTAGGATTATCCCTGTCGTACTGAGGCTGTACTTTTTCGCTCCAGAGGTTCTTTCTCCTCTTACGAGAGGAACAGTCCTTGTAGCAAGGTAGTACAGTGTGAGTATATGATAGAATTAACCCTTCACTGCTCGAAATTACTGTCGGGTCATGTTCCACTGTGTTACTACGAAAATGGACGCTAATGGGTTGAGCTCTGTGTCAGTAGACATCCTCGAGTTGTGGTAAAACGGCAAATGAAACGAAAGGTATGAAAATTGTTATTTTGTGTGGGCGCTCAAGAGTTGAGCTTGGTGACTTCTAGCCATCCCCTAGGTCATGAAAACACGGCAAATGGAATAAAAAAAATCGAAAACCGCTGCTGATTGTGGGCTCTGAAGGCTTGAGCTTTGTAACAGTACGGTTGTCATCCTTACAGTCCATAAAAAAAGCAGCCTGTAGAACTGTGCAGCACCTCGTGGCAGTAGTGATTTGTCGCCTGATTTGCAATCACTCCCTCACACACACGCAGTAAAACAAGATCCATCCACAGCAATATTTGCACTACTTAGAGCATCGTATCACCCGTTTGTTGTACAGTGCAAGCAGGAGTTCTGCTGGGTGTGTCTGGAGTCGTGGAAGAAGCATTCCAGCGCCACGGGAGGATACTTCCGATGCAACCGTTACGACGCTCAGGCTAAGGCTCACGCCACCATATCCAGCATGTTGCAGCAGGTAGCGAGCTTGTCCATTTTTTTCTTGAATACTTTAATCGTCATTCATCGTCACGATAACTGCACTATTAGCAATCGTTTTACTATGTGTCTCCAGAAACGTTACCCACCGCAGCCTAATTTCATGAAATGGTAACCAGATTTGTACAAAAAAGTTTGTGAATTCATCTAGTTTTTTCATTGGTCCTGCTTCTTTTGTCCACTCTCTTATTTTTGTGCATTATAAAACTATCGTTGAAGGTATTGTAAGGATATTTTTTCCTAATCCACTATTTTTTCTCTTTGAAATGAAAGATGTTACAGCAAGTGTGTTTAGGTTTCTTAATTAGTCTACTAGCCAATCATATTTTTAGGGGGCTCGTGTAGGTTACCTTAGCCATTAGCTAGGCCTTCGTGACGTCTATTTTTCGTGCCCACTTTGCTTCCTTCCATTTTCATACTCCTACTTGCTCATGCTTTATTCTGATCTTCCTCTTCTTTCCTGACTTGCTGTTCCCATGCGCGTTGATCCTGTGTGGGAACACTTTCGTGCATGGGTTCCCCATATTTCTATCATCATACTATATGTCCCTTGCTTCTTTCTCTGGTAGATCGCCGTTGTTGTGGAGACGGAGGCTTAAAATACTCAATATCATAATACTGTAATATTTTTATTTAACTGTAAATTATGTCACTGGAAAATTTACCATTACATTTAAAACACAATTGAATTTGCCTCGTGGGAAAAAAAACCCTCATTGTTGCCTCTCTCTCCAATCCTATTGCCTATCTCTGACATAGATTTGTGCTCAGTGGGTGATGTTTCTAGCGATGTGTAGTGTGTATAATTATGACTGCGGTTCCCCACGGTACTGTGGCATAGAATGGGCCTCACGCCATAGAGGTAGGTTAGTTAGGTAGGCCCATCCTGTGTTATGGGGAGCAGCGTTCCCCAGGGGAGCTGATGGGCCTCAGAACATGTCTTTCTGTCCACTCTGCTCCTTTCCATTTTCATTCTCCTGCTGCTGATGCTTTGTTCTGTTCTTCCTCTTCTTTCCCGACATGCTTGGGAGCACATTTGTTCATGGGTTCCACGTTTCTATCGATGTACTGTTGTCCCTTCTTTCTTCCTGGGTTAGATCGCCTTTGTTGTGGAAACTGAGGCCTAATCTATTCATTATGATGATGATAATAACAATCTATCGACATACTCTGTGTCCTTTGTAGCTTCCTCTGTCATCGTCTTCTTTGTGCAGAAACGAAGACTTAAACTCTTCACTATCACTAATTAGGTCCGCTGCAAACGATACGTACCTAGTCTTTTGTCCTGTGTTTTCACTCCGCAGCGTACGAATGTTAATCACTCAGACGTGAAGAGACTCAAAAAACTTCACTAGTTACACTTGCTAAGCAGACCTATATGACGGCTAAAATTTCGTCAGCTCTTGGTAAACGCACAGTTGATGCTGTATGGCTACTGCGAAACACTCGAAAGCGAAAACATAGCACAAACCAGAAAGCCTTGTTTCGTTAGATCATCACCCGCGGCAAACGGAGGCATAAAGCTACTGAATATAATAATAACAACTAGAACGCCTCGTTGCGTAATACGATCTTCCGCGGTGGAGGCAAATTCGTCGTGGTGGAGAAAATTCAATGCCGTCATTTTTGATTGCCAGCTTAGGCCTAGTTTTTTGGTATGGGTCACATCTAGGTCATCCCACCAAACTCCCTACAAAAAATTATGAACATTGCTCAACTCCTTCGACCACTTTTTGGGTAGACTAATACCGGCCTTTTTGCAAAATGGCTAGGAATTATGCAAATAAGCCAAATTCGTGGTAATTTAGCAAAATGGCCAGAAATTCTCATCAGTTTGTAAAATGGCCACGATTTTGGCCTGTTTTCAAAGTTAAAAAAAAAAGGCCACTTTGC
>LQNS02278165.1:2020943-2036050 GCA_001587735.2 Parhyale hawaiensis
CTTCAAATTTCAAATACAACTTTCAGAATTAGCTAGCTACTGGCTAATTAGTAACAGATAATGAACTGAAGAAACTGAAATAGCAATAAAATTTTGTGAAAAAATTTAGAACCACTTCAAAATACAAAGAAAACGTGGTACAAATGGCTAGCTACAAGCTAATTAAAAGTCGAGTATTGAACTGAAGAAAATAAAATGTCTATATGCCTACATCCTTCTCATAAGCTCAGTAGCTAGTTAATAGCAACTTTAACTACTGTCTAATTTTCTGTAGCTGCTAGCATACCAAAATATAATTAGAAATACATATCTGAAATGAAACAACACAAAATTCAATAGGTTATAGGTTTTTAATAAACATCCACTATTTAATAAAACACAGTTGTTGGTCGGTTGCTCCCTCGCTTGCCCCAATGTTGGTCCGTCACGCAGTTAAGAGTTTAATAGGAGAAAATTCATGGACTAAAAAACAAGTTGGGATACCATACAATTTCAGCGCTTGGAGTACCGGTGACAAATATAGCTCTCCTAGGAATCGGATACATAGGGGCGAATCATTGCTGAATGATATCGTAGTAGTTGAATCTTTACGCTGTGCAGACGCCTTTTTATATTGAATTTACATCGGAGCCATATTTCGACGCTGGAGGTTCAACAATCGGTTGGTATCCAAGATACGGTGAGCCCTGGGCATTTCCAGTGAATTCTTTGACTGAAATATATTTTTCTTGTGCAACTTAACGCTTGATCAATTCCAAGCTGCTGATATTCACTCCCTATCTTGCTATCGCAAAAGTCATTGTTGTACAGCTTGCGTTTCACGAATCGAAGATCAGGCCTGCAGGGATGAGACCTATAATACAGCAAAACCTATACTGGGAACCGGAACAATAAAAAGCTTAATCGAAAAAATTTTGCCATCATTTTTGACGGCTGGGCCCTCTAGTAAGCAATAGTTGACCCTAACTGTCCTAACAGTCAAGCAGATTCCTAAATAGAAACGCATTAACTCATCCTTTCAGTTTTGTAAATAAAAGTTTATAATTTCTAGAAGTAAAACTTTATTTTGCGATATTTATGCATAAAAACCAAACAAATCGGAAAAAAAACAAACAAAAATAACCATATTTTTTTTTTGGTTGGTTTAAACCAAGGTTTTTTATTTGGTTTAAACCAGCCAGTCCTGGCTATATCCTTGTACTCCTCTTGATCTGTGTTCATTGAAAATAGTCTTAATTAAATGGTTAAAAAATTATATACTAGTGATAGCTAAATACAGTGCGCGCCAAAATTGTGCGGCCCTCATCCCAAAATATTTCTAGTCGTGCTTTCAGTGGTTCCCATAACTAAGGCGTGCTCAGCATGTCATGTCTAGTAGCAGTTAATTTTTCTGTAGTGCATGTTCTCTTATCTGTGAAAAGGCTTATGTATGAGGTTTTACTTCTTCCAGAAATGAATCGCCTTGCCGTGAAGTCGAACCGTGAACTCATCTGTACATGTCGCTCTCCTCGCACCAATGGCGAGTGTGTCACTCACTCACACCACGAAGCCATATTACTCTATGAAAAAAGAATGCGGCTCATCAGAAACGGAAACCTGGATATTCCCAGTGAAGAGGAATCATACTCCAACAACGAGTCCAAAGCTATACCCCGCGTAGATCATGTAACCGCTACCGCTGGAAATAACAGTGTTGCTATCACTGCAGATCTGTTATCTTCGAAGCACTTTAGCGGGATATCTTCAAATCAGGTACCCGAAGACTCGCCTAATGAAATGGGCGGGGCCGTCTCTTCGGTGGGCGGACCGTCTGGCTGCCAGGTGGGCGGAGCTACCAATCGTCATACTTCACTAGGGGTACCGTCAAACAATGCGCCGGCTGGTGGAATTGCACCTAGTAACATACGTTTGGATGTACACACTCGAAATGACGGTCGCTCAGGCAGTTACAGTAGCGTCGGTGCAGATCAAGACAGAGTCACCAGTGACCAGTCTCATTCAGAAACAGCCTGTACAGAAACGCCTCTAGATCCCAGCACGATTCTTTCTAATATTGTAGCCTTGAATACCTCAGAAAGTGCGTCGTCTGTAAATTACAATGGACACATCAGTAGGACTTCACGAGCACTCGGATGTTCCCGTGATCAAGAACTCTGTTTCAAGCACAACAGTGCAGAAGCCACTGAGTTTTCTGCTGCTGACGTTCAGAGCAAAAGTGGGTCCGTCAGGTCGAGCCTGCCGGATGATTACGACGGTAGCTTGGAACTCCTGATTGCCCTGGAGATGAGCAGGCTTCAGATGATTGAAGACGAGGCGTTGCGGCACTGGGAACTCCATGGACAAGGTGAGGTGCCATTGTCACTCCTGTCTGGTCTGGTCGAGAATATTTATTTTTGAGTAAGCGGCGCAAAGTGGAAGTACGTTAGTAGCGCTAGCAATTAATGTACGCTACAATATACAAGTACTGATCAATTTTCCTGCAGCTTGTTATTGTCTTTATAATCATACCTATTCAATGTAAAATTGAAGATTTTTTCCCCCTGTTCTAGTCAACAATTCTGTTATTCGCAAGGAAACGTCCGTAGGACTTGACATACATACATACAATAAAATTATGTTTCTGGGACTCAACGTTACTTCGTTCATCTTTTCTCCGGTCTCACTTATGTTCTTCTTTTTCAAGTTTCTTTTCTTTCCCAAATTGCCGTACTTGTACCCATTGGTTGCGACCAATGGATTCCCGTTTTTATTGACGCACTACATGTCTTCTTCATTTTCTCTCTTAAAAGACGTATGTATTAGTGTCTTTGGAAACGTACAATTAAATCACTTGTTTTTGGTGTAGTACTTTTTCATCGGCCAATGAGCTGCACCACAAAAGTAAGCTTCGCATATTTTCATTAAAAATTTTAAAACCATTGTTTGAGTTATGATATTCGTTTGCGCGTAGAACAGCTTCTTGTTCCCTTCAAAATACATATGTTAGCTTCTGAAAGAGAGCACACGGAAGATGGCTTCACTACCTGCCTTTGCCATCATTTTTAACTGTGAAGAGTCGAACTCTATCGGAGCTGCCTAATGAAATTCGAATTGTGTCGACTTTGTATCATAAGGAAAACGCTTCTTACTGAACATGATGCAGGTGTATGCGTATTGACTTTAGAAAGTAGCTGCAACAGCCTGCTGCAAGTGCTCTAATAGTTATTAGAGATGCTGTAAAAGTTCTCATAGAAAGCTGCAACTTGCTGCTTATGTAAAGTGATTATTGTTGATATTATCTTAAGGTTCCATCTGTAGTGGAACATTGAAGTCAGCAGGCAGTACATTTTCCCCTTGTATCCCAGGTTGCAGTGAAGAACTTGCTGCTCCTGACAACAGCGCTGCTGAAGGGATGGATGCAGACGTTCTGTCTTACGACAGCACGGCCGAAGGTGGCAATCTTGACAACTCGATTGAGCGTTGCGACTTGGATGATTACCATAGCATGGAAAGGCTCGCAGAGTGCCTGTCCTCGACCTCATCCCTGGCACTCTCCCAGGAGCTGCTGCACAATTTGACCGTGAATACAGAGGCGTCGGAAACTCCTCAGGACAGCGGGCGCCACGTCCCTTCGCTAGAGGAACTTAGCCAGCTGTCCGGTAGCGGTCTCTTGCACACCACCGTCGATAGTTTGCTCAGCGAGGATTTGGAAGAGGAAGACGAGCCGCTGAGCGGTGTGACGTCTGCCGCTGCAGCAGAAATTGCCGTTGACTACCTCCTCAAAACGCTCTCCACCAAAGACATTCGCATGAAGTAAGTCTTGAGAGGACGTTGAGTGCATTTTAGTGACGGATAAATTCTATATGTATATGTTTAGTAGAGCATGCCTACAGGAGGCAGGAGGCAAGGGTAAGGTTAGTTAAGTTTGTCCGTACCATGTCATAGAGAGGATAACTCACAGGGACCCTAAAGGTTACTACTATAACCTCAGCTAAACCTTTGGAGCGTCTCGCTTTCGTACCCATACTGAAGCTCCGTGGCCCTTTCAGGGGGCATCGGCTGAGCCGTAGGGTTAGGTTCGCCCACCCTATGTTATGGGGCATGGCGACTCCAGGGGGCTCGTGTAGGTTACCATCAACTAGGCCTTTGGGATGTCTGTCTTTCATGCCCACTTTGCTTCCTTCTGGTTTCATACTCTTAAAACTGATATTATATTCTTTTGTTCCTCTTCTTTCCCGACTTGCTGTTCCCATGCGCGTCGATCATGTATGGGAAACCTTCGTGCATGTGTTCCTTGTGTCTAATGACATATATACTATATGTCGCTTCCTTTCCCTCTCTTGCATAGAAACGCTTAGTAGCTACTTATTTAGGGAGGCTTAAACTATCCTATACTACTACTATCAAAGGAAAGGGATTGTAAAGCAAGACAGTGGTTTTTAGCGTTTTCAGCGTGCTTATTTTGATTATGCTCCAAAAAATGTCTAATATCATGTAAGTTTGCTTTTTAGATGATAGTTGTTTCACTTGTTTGTGCCGTTACAGGTTCTATGTTTCTCTTGACGTACTGTATATCCCTCTGGGGAGGCTTAAACGTACTTGCATAGTAATTACTAGTCTCATGACCTTCTAGAATTCTCCACATGGGGGCTCATCCTTGTACCCCGGGCCTGCATGCCCAAACACTTCATAAAGTAGCGACATCTTGAACTGCACAGTTCTGTGAAGAAGCACCCATGTTACGGCTTAGGTATTGTCACTGCTGCATACTGGTCTGAGGAAATTATGGTAAAAGTTTATTTAACCTTCAAACGTATAATGAAATGTGACTGATGAAATTAATGAATGCAGGATAAAAACATAAAACTTGAGCTGTTATGTCACTGTATTCGTACCCACAGCTGTGCAGTTAATGGTACCCTTAACTATAGCTAGCGTTTACGAATGTTGCTCCTGGTGCTTAAATAAACCAATCCCTTGATCCGCTCCTAGCGGCTCTCTGCAACTTGTTGTCAAGACGTTGTACTGAAGTGCCCAGAGAAATCCCCCTCGAAACTTGAAAAATGAAAGATTGTGGCTCTGTTGAGTTGTAGCTAGCCCTGTGAGTGGCGCTTGTGTTGAACCAGATAATTTAGGTAAGATCATGTAAAGTTGAACATCTTCAAAATCAAATAATAACCCATAAGAAAACAGTGGTCTCAGTTGTCCATGGCTTGCGAGCGTTAATGCGTGCCTTTTTGCAGGAACCTGAATGTGGTGACATCCAAAGAAGATTGCAAGAGCGAGAAAAGTTTGATCAATGCGACACTGCAGAGTGTTGCCACCTTGAGTTCCGTGGAGGAGGACAGTCGTGCCTCGGCGAATCTCGCCGTCGCATGCACTCCAGAAGGTCCTGCTGTCATACCAGGCTGCTCAAGTACTACTAAGTGCTTGACGTCGGATCCGTGTGCTTCCTCTTCCGGATTTATTGAATCGAAATTTAGGTTTGGTGCTCACGAAACTGGTCGGTTCAAATATGGTGACCTGCACGAAAATGGGCACCACCTGTTCTGCGGTCGTCCTTCGTCTGCCTGCAGTCGAGATTTCAAGAAGTCCCACTCGATGAGCGACCTTCGAGACGCCTGCTCCAGCTGCTCATCCGAACTGGCTCTGGACTCGGACCACGTTCATGTTGAAAACCCAGAAGAACAAGCCAAGATGCGCCTTGTGAATCCGATGGTGAGAGCCAATGACAGTAGCCTAGATGTCGAAAGTGATGTGGGCGACATCGATAGCAGCACCCAGAGCACCAGTGTCATGAGCAACAGCTTGGTGAGCAACACCGATCAGGGTGCGTCTTCTGAAATCATGGGGGACATGGAGTCGCCACTGACCGACTTGGAAGTTTGTGGGATCCTCAACCATCTTGATAATCCTCTCTCTGCAACCCGAAGTCACCATAAAAAATTGTCCGAACCCAGCTTCCAGTTGGTGATTGATGAGGGAACCGACAAGGATGACAGTCTTTCTACTGACGACGTGAGTAGCTCTAGCCAAGCTCCTGGCAAGTGCGGCTCCTTGCGCATTCACATATCTCCTTCCCATGAGTCGTCCTCTCCGGAGTCTCCACGACTGGTTAACTCCAACAACGAGAGCTCCAACGAGTACGAGTCGGAAACTGGCATCCCCAACTCACCTACACTCTACATCAGTGGGGTTTCCATTTGCCGATCTCCTGAACCAAAATCCCCCAAGTCTCCTCGGTCCATGTGGTCGCTGCACTCACCCGTGTCTCCTCATTCACTTCGCACTCCAGTCGCTGACAAGGAACGTTCCTCCAGCCTCACGCTGCCTTCATTCCAGAATCTACCCCGGTCGTGCACCCTTCCTGGACCCGTATCTCCTGAGCCTCACAGCCGACCTCGTATAAACAGGAGCGGCAGCTACAATGTTCCTTATCCCGCCAGCCGCAACAGTCTGTCTCCTCTCCCAGATTGCAACAGAAACCGTTCATCTAGTCTCATTGTCCCCGGTACTGTGAGTCCTTCCATTGCTCGAATGAAGAGACCTTTCAGTGGCAGCAATGTCGAGACCTCGTCCTTCACCCCAAGCTTTAGTTTTAATCTCACGGTCGGAGGTAGCGGGAGCTCATCCAATAATCTGTCTGTGAATAGCTATGCACGTCGAAAAACAAGCTTGGATTCAAGTTTGTGCTCTCCTCACCTTCGCCTTGGCCTGAATAGTCACCGCTTCCGACAAAGTATCGCCGAGTCTCAGCTAGATAAGGTTAAGCCAGGGTTAACTCTCAGTGGTAACCATCTGTCAGTGGCGGGCCTGTCCACCGGGTCTTCCCTCTCCTTACAACCTACGCGAGCATCCACTCCCCTTATGCTGGACCTGCGCCCGTCCAAGTCTGCCTCTGAGTATGAGAAGAACAGCTTAGTCTTCCAGTTCCCGAATTCGCCTGCCGATGGAGCGCTCAGTTCTGTGCTTCACGTCGAGGAAAGCAATTTGAGCTCGGATGACTTCCACGAAGCGCTCTTCCTCAACAAGAGCCCGAGGTCTTCCAAGCGCAAAAAATCCAAGAAAGACAGGAGGCGCGATGCCAAATCCAAAGACAGGGAATTATCAAAGACAAGAAGCAAAGAATCTGAAAACGATTGCACAGAAAATGATATGTCCTAGTTACACTCAGCGATGCGTTTGAAAGTTACGAGCAATTGTCGGATATTTGTACATCTTTGTGGAGCAAAGTTAAGCGTTCTATTTTTGAAGTCATTAAATCAATTTTATTGTCTTTGTCATTGTAATTTCCTGATGAAATTTATTTTTCTCTACTTTTTTCTAGCTTTATCGTTGCCTTTTAACAACAGGAAAAAAAGTTTATATTTTTGTTTCCTAGCTGGCGCTTATGTTCTGCTGTTGTGCTTGTAATTCTCTAAGGTGTAAGGTAGGCGTTAGGTACCTATTTCTGTGTCGTGCCAACTCTGTTATGTCGTAACATTTCCTCCTGTAGTTGTTATGTGTCGTGCTAGCCCTTCACTATAATTTGAATGATAATAATGTAAGAACTTTTTGTGAGTCTCTTGCTCTGTCTTCAGCCGTCGATACGCCAAAATTAAATTATGCTGCTTCGTATTCACTCGGCTTTTATTTCACTTTTCTATTGATGACTTTATTGTGTTCCCCTTTGTTCCCAGTTTGTTTTTTACATGCTCCTCATTTTTTCGATAATCCAGATGTCTCTCTTTTTACTTGGGATCACAGCAAGCGCTATGGGTAGGGAGGGTCAAATTGGGTTCAAAATAATGTGACGTAGACCCTCTACAGGAGTGTCCTCCCTGCATTTCTCGCCTTCCGAATTACATTTATTTCAGTCATTTTGATACTTCGCGTCTTCGTATCTATTGGGTTTGAAACTAAGTCCCTGCCGTGCATTAATTGTGTTTGCCAATTAGGTCTTTTCTTTTGAATAGCTGTGTTTAGTCTTTCAATCTGTTGAACCTGTTGAACTTATAGGGTTTCGCATTGACCGTCTAATTTCGTTCAAGCAATTTTTAGTGAATAATCCTCTCCCAGTCCTACCATACACACAACATCATTTTACGTGGATGAAGATCTAGTTTCACGCGCGGTGTCGTGTGTTTACCGAGGCTAAGCCATTTCTTGCGCTGCTTCATATTGATGTCCAGTCACCATTTTTTGTCTCCTGTAACGATTCTGTAAAAAAAAGTCTGTGTCCATGAGTTGAGCGGTGACGAACAGTCAAAGCGGTGGAGATTGTGGCTCGTTGATTTTTTTTTTTTGCTGTCACTTAAAGCATGCGGAACACATGATCCATACTTTTGAACATTTCCCATCGAGTGAAGATGCTTATGTACAGCAGTGTGGGAACATTAAATTTTCTTTGCCAGTTCTCTCTCTTGTCGTTTCGTGTAAAAGGTGGTTTAATCGTTCTTCATCGATCTTAACTGGATAACCTCGACGAGGTGAGTCTTGAGGTAGGTCAAAATTTCCACGTTTGAACTTTGCATACCAACAACGAGCTGCCCTTTCAGCTATGGCACCCTCTCCATGCACAGCGCCTCACGAACCTAAAGGTCCCAAGTGCCTTCTCCGCAAGGGATGTTGCAACTGGCCGAAGTTCCTGCTGAGAAGATTAGTTTGTTAGGTTAGGTAGGTTCTCTATACAGTATTTCCCCTTCTGTTCCGCGTGGTGGGCCGTCGATCGAGGTTGCCAACCTTTTCCCGCGGGACTCCTACTTTCACCCCTGCGGAGGTCCACGGAAGGGGCCAGCCGCACGGGCGTTTCTTTCTTCGAGCTTCGTCTCTTTTCGGTTCTTGCTCGGTGCCGCACGGCTAAGCGAATTCGTTCAGCCGAGCCGTGTAGGGTTGGAAATGCACGTGCTTCATAAATTTCAGACGCAGAATTCACTTATGTGAGTTCACCGTCACTCACGACCTTCCGGCAGAAATGCTGAGATAAAATATTTCACCTTCGGCGCGATCCGGATTAGAATTCCTGCGCAAGCTAACTTTTCTACTAACCCTGAACCATGCACAGCGCAAATATTTTGAACAGCTTTTGTGGCCTTAGAACCTTGGATGAAAGCAAAAAAATGTCGAAAATGCTCATTTTTGTCCTCTTGACATTCCATTTTGTCGGGCTGAAGATAGACACAATTTAACTAAGAATTCTCGAAAACAAGAAAATAAACTGCATATGTTTTGAGAATAAAGTTTTGAAAAAAAAAATAGATTTCATACTTGAAAAACACTATGCATTTTAAAATGTTGAAAAAACTGCAAGAACTTAATTTCCAACTCAATAATACGCCAATCACCGAATTGGATTTTGCCTTCATATTAATATTTTACATAAAAATGTCGAAGTAACAAAATTTGGGCGCGCGTTTTTTTTTAACTGGATGAAAAAACTTGCATTAAGTTACCGATGCCCAACAGACGTTTCTAGGTGGAAAGATTGGTTCAAACTTATCCTGTACTGTAATATTCTATAGAACTTCACCAAGTTATTGCTTTCACGCTAGCATTCTCTAGCGGCTGTTAGTGGAAATAGTAATTAATTTTTAATATTTTTGTGTTCCTGGATGCGGTAAAAAACGGTGTAGTGAGTGAAATAAGTTTTTGTTGGCAACTAGGGCGTTACTTGACAAGAGATTCTCTTCATAGCCCGTATGTGAGTGTGCATACACTCCATATAGTTGTCAGTCTTTCGTGTATGTATCATATTGATTCCGCTGAGCTGTCATCTCGTGTACATAGCTTTTTTAAGCCTATAACTGTATTATGTAATGTAACAAAGAGTCTCTCGATTACTAACATTATTGAAAAGCAATTTTTGTATCCTAGTCTTAATGGGGCCATGGATGTTTCCTACACTTTTAATGTTAACTTTAACGGTCGTGAAGACTAACCTCACGTTTCGTGATTCCTTTTCAAATGTTTCCCAGTAAATACATTGTGTTCTTTGTGAAGCTTTGCCTGGCGTAAAGTAGTCGTGTAGCTTCGTCATTCCAAAACATGGGTTGCATATCTGATGTTCGTAAAGATAACTCTGTATGTTTGACGGCCTCGGTCCATCAGTGACATATGTGTCCTGTAGAAAAGTTGAACATTCTATCAACTGGTCAGTGACGGCTCTTGGTCGAGAAAGATGAAGCGCTTAAACAGATCCCTACCAGGGTATTTGCACTTACTTCATAGACTAGATTTTGACTGCTGGTAAAAATGCCCTTACTATTAATGTCAGTTGCAATTCTCTGATTCAGTTACAAATATCCTGGTGCAGAACTGTGCTGCACCTCCACTTTACCAGCCACGAACCGCCACTGCTTCTATCGTCCTGGATTATGTCAAGTAAAGGTGCATACAGACTGCCGGATAAAAATGGTTAATGTCGCTTTGGCTGTTTTCAAAACAAGTAGGTGACTTTGGGTGAGCGATATTTCTTTCAAGGAAGCTCAGTTTATCTATCTAGTGAAGATCTTTTCAGTTTTTTTCTTTAAATTGCTGTATAATTGAATAGCTAGCAAGAAAGTGGTTTAATCAGTCTCCTACTGGACGCTGAGCACTGTGTACATCGCGTTCTGAGTACGCTCGTCAACCTCAGGATTGCTCAACGAAGTACGTCTTATATATCATACAGAGAACCCCGTCAGAATGTTGACTGTAATGAATAATATCATGGGGCCTAGAGTAATACATTCTAATAAGTTACCTTGGTGTTAGCTCAGCGTAAGGTTAAACTATGATTGTATCTAGTGATAACGCCGGGACGCGATACTCATTCGGGCACACTCCGAGGGGGTCGAACAATGCCATCACCTTCTTGGTGGAATTTTGTAATAGGTATCATAAAATTTGGTCCATTTTTGTGCCAAAGTCACGGAGACAAAATGCTGTTCACGAGGCAGGACTTGTACTCAAACATCACGTACGCCCTTCCTTAGTAATCCACTACAACCGTAACAATGCCATGTTTGCCAAAACCTCGATCCTCTGCTACGGGATTAGGTTTTGAGCCGTTCCCAAGTTAATTACCTTTCCATTACCGACTGAAAGGAGCTTTCAGGAGCTGAAACTCTCAAAACTGAAGTTTATTTTACGTTAATACTTTCCGTGCCCACTTTGCTTCCTTCCCATCTTTACTCGTACTGGTCTTTCTTCAATCTGTTCTTACTTTTCTTTCCCGACTTGCTGTTCCCATGCGCGTTGATCCTGTGTGGGAACACCTTCGTGCACGGGTTCCACGTGTCTATCGTCACACTATGTGTCCCTTGCTTCTTCCTCTGTTAGATCGCCGTTGCTGTGGAGACGGAGACTTGAACTACTCAATATAATAATAATTACGTTAATACTATTCACATTAGAATATCACTCCCATAGGGTGTGATTATACCACCCTCTCCATGTATAAACGAAGTTTCATTCTACCGTCGTATGTTGTAACGCAGAAGCATTCTATGTTGGATATAGGTAAGGCTCTTTACTTCCATTGACATAACTTTTAATGTTGCCCGAAGTTCTCACCGTTTACTATCAAAGTCATTGCGATTTTATTTCATAGAAGGTCTGCGAAATTTAGTGTTTAGTCTTCTGATGAAGATTGTATAGGTAATTGAGAAATTACACTATTAACAGTAAACACACAAATGTGCACACACTTTATACGTTTAGGGCATTTGAGTAATCAGTCTATGTTTTAAATACTATGAATTTCCACTCGGAGTAATACGGTCGGTAGGTCATTTCAGTAAAGGGAGCAGTGCTGTATATTTATGAAAAATGAATCTTTGGTTGTGTAGGATCTATTTGTAGCATGGTTGCACCTAGTCACTCGTACATTTTACGGAAGTTAGTAAAACTAGGAAGTTAATAATAATTATTCTAGACGTTCTGTTACGTTGATCGCACTTGATTAGTCAAGCACCCTCCTACTTGGGTTTAACTGCCCTCATTTCTTCGACACGGTCCTTGTCCTTTCTTTATCCCCGCGAACGAAGTGGGAGAGGTGGTAATGTTTTCGTTGGAGATTTACGTATATATATTTGTCTGTCCACCCAATAAGTAGTCGAAGAAGTTGAGCAATGTTCATAAATTTTTGTAGGGAGTTTGGTGGGTTGACCTAGATGTGACCCATACCAAAAAACTAGAGTAAACTTAGCTGGCCATAGAAAATGACGGCGTTGAATTTTCCTCCACCGCGGCAGATCATCTCACGCCACGAGGCTTCCCATTTTTTCTTATGTTACAATTAAGAGATCTGAATGAGGCGGTGAGCCCAGCGCTAGCCTTGTTGGACACAGCATCCATATGAGAAACACGGATTAGCTGGCCTTCGAAAATGACTTCGTTTGTACTTGCTCCCACCGCGGGTGATGGTCTTACCCCACGAGGCGTTCTAGTTCTTTTTTTGGATATTAGAAGGTAATGCTGTTGGCAGGGATGCCTATGAAATTAGTGATTAGCCAGTTTGCAAGTTTACTCAAAGCAGCTGTGATCTTCATACCTTTGATTCGTAAAGTTCGTGCGGCAACGTCTACGGTATTGCTTTCAGGATTGAATTCATTTGTGGTGCGTAGCATTTACATTCATAATTTTTAAATAATGCATTTAGTACGGTAACGATGGTTGTTTTTTATATTAAGTTTTTATGCCCCGAGACTAGTCATTTACACTCCTTAGCCTTAACTACGCCTCAAGTTAATTATTCTCCAGTGAACTCGAAAAAGAGTTGTACTTAGACGCGCTTTGTCAGCCCTCAGGAGTGTATTCTGGCGGACCCCTTCCCTACCACAATATATTTGGGCCTCACAACCCCAAGGGTCCTCAGTGCCTTCTCCGCAGGAGATGTTGCAGCTTGCCGCAGTTCCTGCTGACGTTAGTTTTGTAAAGTTAGGTAGGCTCTCTGTACTTCTGTTCTGTTTCGGGAGGTGGAGGGTTAGGATCAGCGGGAGGTGAGCCACTGATCGAGGTGGCCGACCTATTCCCGCTAGACTTCTAACTTCTGTTATTTTTCGTTTCCTTCCCCTGCGCGGCGTAGCTGAACGAAAGCTTTCAACTGTGCGCGGGGGTTGGATATGCACAACTTGCGCCTATTTCCTGTCAGTAGTGCTCTGACCACTTAGAATCTGAGACCGGCAGAAAAGCTGAGACAAAAATCATTGATAATTTGAAACGGGACTTACTTTGCGCCCTTGTGGCGCACGAGCCTGTGTTAAACCACAGAAATAGTTCGGCTCGATATAGATATTGTGTCTGATTCGCTAGTGAAATTTTGTACTACTACTACACGCCTTGTAACTTTTCATTTAAAGTATTGCTAAACTAATTTAGGTTATGTACAGTTAGTTTCTGTTGTTTTGCTCTGGTAGTACAGAATTCAACTTATCTAACTTAGCCGAGTGCCTTCTCCGCAGGAGATGTAGCATCTGGCAGCAGTTCCTGCTGACGAAGTTAGTTTTGTAAAGTTAGGTAGGCTCTCAATACTTCTCTTTCTGTTTCGGGAGGTGGGCTGCCGATCGAGGTGGCTGCTTTCTTGTATTTCGTTTCCTTCTACTGTGCGGCGTAACTGAACGACAGCGTTCAGCCGCGCCCGGGGGTTGGAGATGCTCAACTTGCGATTTTTCCCGTCATTAGCGCTCTGACCACTCTGAGACCTACCGGCAGAAAAGCCGAGACAAAAACCATTGACAATTTAAAACGCGCCCTAGTCGGCGCACGAACCTGTGGTTAAACACAGGAGTAGTTCGGCGCGATATAGGCAGTGTGCCACTGAAGCGCTAGTAAAAACTTCTACTACCACTATTTCACACACTAATCTAACTTAGATTATTTGGGGATATCTTATTTAAAATTTGGCCCCAGTTAACTCACAAGTATTGAAAATGCTGTGCTGACTCACTGCTGTGATTATGTTAGTTTACATTAGAATTTTGTTATATGAAACTTTCCTGGTAGTTTTTGCGATGCAGAACTGCCAAAGTAGCATTAACATTAACAGTCGGTGTTCAAATATGGAGGTGTCGGCTTATGATATCTGCAATTGTGCCCTTGGTGTGATTTACTGAAAGAATACAGCCAACTGATGCTGCTCAGTGTACGGTTGAATTCAACAATAAATTAATATTCATAAATACTAAAAGAGGGTTAGTATTATAGGAAACGGTATAATTAGAAAAACCATGAACCGCTCTGTATTGTCTTCATTAGCTAAAATTGTTAAGTTAGCAGACAGCAGTGGTATTTCTTGCATAGGGCTGTGGAGCCTCGCTCAATGAAAATTTATTTTCTAATTCTGCCGGTAATGTGAAAGTTTTTGTCACTGGTTAGGGTGCAAAACCATCTCAAGTTTCCTCGTGACGTCTTACGCAGGACATCGACTTGGTATGATAACTTGTTGTGCAGGACATTGACTTATTATGACAGACTTGTTACGCAGTTATCGTCACGTGAGACATCGATTTGTTATGACGAGACTTCTTGCGCAGGACATCGACTTGTTATGACAGACATCTTACACAGGACGTTAAGTTGTTATGAGAGACATCGATTAGTTTTTCGAGACGTTGCATGGTAACTTTTCTGCGTTTCCCTGCCACAATATGTTGGGACATCACGCACCCAAGGGTCCCGAGTACCTTCTCCGCAGGGGATGTAGCATCTGGCCGCAGTTCCTGCTGAGAAGGTTAGTTTTGTAGAGTTAGGTAGGTTCTTTATATTTCTTCTCTGTCCTGCGAGGTGGGCCGCCGATCGAGGTGACCCACTTTTTATCCAGGGCTCATACCTTCGCCCGTGCGGAGGGCCACAGAAGGGACCGTCGGCACGGGCGCTTCTTTCTTCTGTTTTCGTCCTTCATCTCTTGCCACCTGAGCACAACTTTGTGGTTCCGGCAGTAAGCGCAGGAAATCATCTTTGATCGCTATTGATTGTCTAAGTTTCAGAAATAGATTTTACCAATAACCCCTTTACCAAGCGTTTACTGGTACCAAATTATATTATTGTGTTTCATCTTTGGTGAAGGGATACTGTGTGCTTGGGACAAGGATTTGATAACTGGAGTACAATTTCCCAATTGTATTCAAGTCGCATCACACCTTCACGTGGTGGTACCGTTAGTACACCTA
>LQNS02278165.1:2036409-2051991 GCA_001587735.2 Parhyale hawaiensis
GAGCCTGTGGTTAAACACAGGAATAATTCGGCGCGATATAGGCAGTGTGCCACTGAAGCGCTAGTAAAAACTTCTACTACTACTACTGCCACAATATGTTTGGGCATCACGCACCCAAGGGTCCCGAGTACCTTCTCCGCAGGGGATGTAGCATCTGGCCCCAGTTCCTGCTGAGCAGGCTAGTTTTGTAGGTTCTTTATATTTCCTCTCTGTCCCGCGAGGTGGGCCGCTGATCGAGGTGATCCACTTTTTATCCGGAGCTCTTACCTTCGCCCGTTCGGAGGGCCACAGAAGGGACCGTCCGCACGGGCGCTTCTTCTGTTTTCTTCTCTTTTCGTCCTTCATCTCTTGCCACCTGAGCACAACGTTGTCGTTCCGGCTGTAAGCCTAGTAAATCATCTTAGATCGCTATTGATTGTCTGAGTTTCAGAAATAGCTGGACAATACCAATATAATAATAAAAACTTTTCTTCGTGATTTGCAGCAGTTCACTGCTATGAAATGTCTGAAAGCTTTTTCCAGATTTGCAATTGACCCGCTAGGCAAGACGTTGTTCATTTAGCAAGTTATTTTCACTCGAATTTCATATTACTCGTGTAACGAAGCTCTACAGCACTTTAAATTTGGCGATATTGCTCGCACAATAATAGCAGTAATTGGGCAGCATCAATTTAGTTGCACGTGGAGCAGCTCCCCACCTACCACGTAAGTTTGTTGTTATCTGTGAATGGACAACTTGGTCTGTCATATGTTGATAAATTCGAAACCCTTCCGCTAGTGCTATTATCCTTTTATTTAGGGCAGGATATGTGTAACGTGAAGTAGGTCATGGGGCGTCTTTCCTTTCGTGTCCACACCACTTTTAACATTTTCCACATTCCTAGCTTTCTTGTCCACAATGCTTCCAGCTGTCCTTGCACTCCTCTCTTTTGTGCCCACAATGCTCAGGTCATTCTTTGTACGACTGACTTTCTTGTCCATATTGCTTCTATCATTCCCTGCAATCTTGGTGTGTGTATTTACATTGCTTCTATTGTTCTTTGCACTTTCATGCACACAGTAGGTATTAATCATGGGCTTTTTGTTTGACTTGTTACATGCCTCTTCCTTTTTTGCACTACAGAAAACTCGAAGAAGAAAAAAGAAACAAACTGAGAATATTATAATAATCGTTTGCAGCTCGTGAGCTCGAAAGTGCACAGTCTTTTTCAGATACAGCAAAAAGTAAACCCTTAATGGGCTACTTTACTTATAGTATACAAGTCACCTAGAATTCGATGCGACTTAGCGTTGATGCGCTAGTTACCCTTCTGCTACTGCTTCGGACAGCCTCGCAGGGTTTTATTCTTTTTCCTACGTGCTCGAAGTTTGCTGCGCTTCATGGTCTTTTCTCTCGTAATACCAGTTGGTGGCAACTGGCAACGATAAAAAGAAACAAATGGTGCATAAAGGTCATCAATAACTGTAATGTGATTGTATAAACAGCCACTAACGGTACGTTCTGTTGCGCTTTTCACATGTCCCCTCAGGGTGGATAGGATAGGCCATAGTGTTAGGTTAATTAAGTTCGCCCATCCTATGTTATGGGGAGCAGCGCCACCAGGGGGACCCTGCAGGTTACCTTAGGGCTTCTCTACACTGAACGCGGCGGCGCGTTTTCATCCGTTTGGCGCGAGCGTCCGAAATTTTCTATTTAATGCAATGTTATGTCAAACGCGCACTTGTATCTACACACGACGCGGGCGTCCGTTTTGCTCCGATTATGTTAGTTTACATTAGAATTTTGTTATATGAAACTTTCCTGGTAGTTTCTCCGGCAGAGGTTTAAAATTTAATATTTGGACGCTTCATTTCCACGCGTTCTCTCCAATTTTGTTGGTGGGCCAGGGTTGCCACCTGGCATATTTCACTGACAAATTTGGTCATATTTGGTAGTAAAAAATCAATTTATCAATGTAAAGTTCTTGTTTGCCATAAAAACTGCGAAATTTGGCAGTGAAAGACATTTTTGACATTAAAATTGATAATTTGGTCATTCGCTACCTATATCAAGCAAGAAGAGACATAATGACGTAAACAGCTTGGCAGAGCGACAGTTTTCACGTAACCAAGGACAGAAGGCAACTGAATACACTCAATAGTCGCCCTCAAAACGCCATTTTCTCATAGTTGATGCGTCTAAAGTTTCACTCTCGGTCTAAAAGCACTAGCATCGCTCGGACAGAACGGAAGAGCCGCGTTCAGTGTAGAAGCACCATAAGTTATTCGCTCGGCCTTCGGGACGTCTGTCTTTCGCGCCCACTTTGCTTGCTTCCAATCTCATACTCCTACTGATCTTTCTTGTATCTGTTCTTCCTATTCTTTCCGAACATTCTGTCCCCATGCACGTTGATCCTGTATAGTAACAGGTGCATGGGTTTCACATGTCTGTTGACATACTATGTGTCCCATCTTTCTTCCTCTGTGATATCGCCTTTGTAGTGGAAACGGAGACTTCAGCTTCTGAATAAAATAATGCACTTTTCCCTGGCTGCTATCAGTGGCCTAGAATTACTAAACAAAATTACTGACTTTGGGGTTAAGAGTGGAAAATGAGAACTATAATTTTATTTACAATATAGTGAATGCTCAACATAAATATTTTAATACAGAATAAGCTTCAACATAATCTGCTGCAATATGAGATGGCTACGCTGATGAACTAAAACCACGCTGCAAAATATATGTTTTAGGTTGTAAATATGATAAACATAGGTATAGACTACAATAATTTTGAAATTAATAACTCGTATGTAATTTCGAGAAAATAAACTAGATAAGCTAAAGCAAATTCTAACTTAGAAGGTCAATAAACATTTAGGAGGTTTAGTACACAACTCTATACCTGTTTCAGTAGAATAGAACAATCTAGCTCTACCAGGGCTTTGAAATGACTAAAGATATTAATGGTGATCATCATGGTGATGCTCCTCGGGGAAAAAGACAGTGTTGATGGTGTACAGAGAAATGGCCGCCACTGCTCCCAACTTCCACCCTCGGGTGATAGCCCGAATGACGTTGCGCTGGGTGGATTCTCCGAAGGCTGGGTTGTGTCTCCACACTTCATTCCTGTAAAAAATAGTTCAATGCTTAATAGTTCTTCATGGGAGAACAACATCAAGTTTCTGCAAAACTGCTACATTCTAGAAACATTTAAATGTCGCTACCTATCTATATTCATTTTCTGTCACACCTTAACAAAACAGATTGGCGGAAATTAGCCCACGTTGGAGGCTGTGGTCGTCCTCTAGAGTTCCATTGAAAACTGATATGTAGAACATAGGCCGCGTTGCAGATGATGGCAAACTTACACTTTATCTGCATCCCTGGTGCCCGGAAGACCGTGAAAATTTTACGGGTCCAGCTGAAAACTAATTGGAAGAACTTTGACGAGGTTGCAGTTGATAGCAAACTTATCTTAATTAGAGACAGTTTGAATTCAAACAATGAAGATATCGAAGGCTTAGTCTGATATGAACGAGTATTACCTTCTCCGTACATCGAATCTATGGCAAAGTATGGGGTAACCTTATGTCTCAATGCCCTTCTGGCATTGCAGAAATTGAAGTTGCAGCACTGGAAATCCTGTATCTGAAGCTTCCGTTAGCTTTCTCATGCATCATGATTCTTAGTTTCTTCCTTCAGATTACTTCGTTGCACCAGTTATTCTTCCAACCTTAATTCAGTGGTCGATGAAACCGCTTTCGCGAAGCAACAAGACCATTGGACTAACTAACTTTGAGTGTTGCCGATTGCAATGAATTTTCTCCCTGTCAGAGAGAGAAAAAGTTTCGATTTTCAGCAGTTGTAAAGCCGTAAACGCTCATCTCCAGGTGCTTTTAGGTTAGCAATTGTAATAACGAAAGATGAGTATGATCAATGAAAGCAGCTCATCACAAATTCTTCGCTGTCATATTTTGACAGCGCGGGCCCTCTAGTAATATAGATAATAACCCGTGTATCATATGAGGGTGTTCCCACACCAGAATAACGAGAAGCAAGGCTAACTCAGTGAGAAACGACCTGTTGTCCGCCACATAGCTGAGGACGTAAAACAGTCTAACAACTGTAAAGCCAAAATACAAAACTCTTCCCTTGCTCAACTATGACAGGCGCTCTAGCCGCACCGGACAATAATCGCGCTGATCCTACACCCCTAATTTTTTCCCAAGAGTCGGACACTTCAAACATACCACTGACTAGAATCAATGCAAACACTAGCGTCAAATTCTTATTTAGCAACGTTCAGAGCACAACAAACAAGATAAATGAACTGCAAGCTATAGCAGCCACACTTGCGTATGATGTTATCGCACTCAATGAGACATGGATCAACCTTTCAAACAAGAATCTGGAAGCAGCAGTTGGATTGAAAGGCTACAAAAAGTTCACTATAGACCGATCCACTGAAACTGGCAGAGGAGTAAGTAGTAGTAAAGGTTTTACTAGCGCTTCAGTTGCACAATGCCTATATCGCGCCGAACTATTCCCGTGGTTACCCACAGGCTCGTGCGCCGCCAGGGCGCGAAGTACGTCTCCTTTTACATTAATAGGAAGTATTAAGGAGCGACTAATATTAATTTTACATAAAGTATATGTATTTAGCAAACAAGGGGATAANCCGTGGTTACCCACAGGCTCGTGCGCCGCCAGGGCGCGAAGTACGTCTCCTTTTACATTAATAGGAAGTATTAAGGAGCGACTAATATTAATTTTACATAAAGTATATGTATTTAGCAAACAAGGGGATAATGTCATAGTTGGTGGTGGTAGAGGTCACATCTAATAAGGAAGGTCTTAAGAGCATCTCTGTTAAATTGGCCTCGGGGCCCCTCAGCCAGCTTTCCCCGGAGTATGGAGTCAGCATCCTGTCCATAAAGGTCCGGATAGCAGTCTCTCCGCTCGTTGGAGAAGGTAGGGCACTCGACCATCAGATGTAAGACGGTGAGGGGTACTGGCAGAGGAGGGGGCCAATCATATAGTTACATCAAGGAACACTTAAATCCCCTCAATAAAGGTTTCACAACAACTAAAGAATATGAATTTATTACTACCTATGCTCGTCTCGGCATGCGACTGATGTTGCATGCTCGCCTATAGGAACCCTCGCAGTACCGCCGAAACTGATGCAGCACTTTACAACAAAATCGAATATGCATTGAATACCCAGAATGAAACAATTCTAATGGGAGACTTCAATCTCCCCCAAATTGGTGTACCTTGTGCAGCCCAGCACCAGGCAGTAAACTGCTCGAACTCCTCAACCACCTGGCCCAACACGTTAATGAACCAACGAGATCCGGTAATAAACTAGATCTGGTATTCTCCACTCCTGATTGTGAAATTGTTGATCTAGCCATTCTAGACCGGCTTGGAGACCACAATATGATTAAATTTACTCTCAAAACTGGCAACAAATCCTCCACCGATGCGGATAGTCTCAAGTTGCCAGACTACCGGCGAGCGAATTTTCTAGGAATGGCAATTGAAATAGGAACAATTGACTTCGACACTCCCCGATGAGAGTGTTGAACAATGCTCACATATTTTGAAGACGAGCATCCTGAGTGCAGCTGAACGATACATTTCAAATAAACGAGTTAGTATCAGTAATGATCCCCTTTGAATGAATCGGGTAGTCAAAAAAGCTGCATTGAAAGGCGAGAAGTAGCTACGTTACAAAGCATAGAAGCGTAATTCAAGGAACAAAACAGGTTCAGTCACATAAGGGCATGTCGGGATGTGAAGAAAATAATTAGGACTACTAAACGGGGAAAAAAGTTTTCGTAGCCGCTTTGGCAAATGCAACCCAAAAGCATTCTATAATATAAAAATGAAATAGCTACGACTCAAAAAAGAAACCATAAGTCCTCTCAACAGACCTAACGGTGGAATCACCAATGATCTAAGGGACAAAGCCACTATCCTGAACGATTATTTGACCTCTGTATTTACTGTTGAAAATGTCACGAATATTCCTGAACCAGCACCGTTATAAGTTGCTCCCATAAATACATGTTTTCACAGAGATCGAGATCCTTCAAGAACTGACCCACCTGAATGTGTACAAATCCACTGGTCCAGATAATCTTTCTCCCGTGTTCTACGGGAAATAGCTCCAGTCATCTTGAAGCCGCTACTTGAAATAGCCTATTCAATCGGTCTTTAAGAACGGGAAAAGTTCTGCAGGATTGCAAATTAGCAAACGTGATCCCGATACATAAAAAGGGGGATAAGAAAAGACCCAGCAACTATTGACTGATCAGTCTCACATCAGTCATCAGCAAAACCATCAAACGCCTCATGAAGAAGCGTATCATTGATCACCTGATGATGCGTCAGCTACCGTAATATCCGATACCCAGTACGGTTTCCAAAATGGAAGAAGATGCTCATCAAATCTATTGGACTTCTTTTCAAAAGTGAGTGAAATTAAAAATGAAGAAAAGGGTGTGGACCTCGTGTATCTACACTTCCAAAAGGCATTTGACAAAGGCCCCATCAATGGCTAATAAAAAATTGGAAGCCCATGGCATCCAAGGAAACTATTTACGTTGGATCTGGGGATGGCTTACGGGTCGGCAGTAGCAGGATTCAGGGGTTCCACAAGGTAGCGTGCTTAGCACATTTCTGTTCACAATTTACACCAACGACCTCGATCTTAACATCCGAAGTAAAATAAGTAAATTTGCGGATGATACCAAACTGTGTCATCCTGCTTTGAGAAAAGCTGAGCACCCACAAGTCCTTGATCTCCTCATATATTGGAGCACAACGTGGCTGATGATTTTCAATGTCGACAAATGCTCAGTAATGCACGTAGGGCAGGAGAATCCTCCAACCCAATTAAAAATGAATGTGAAAGAATTGGCTGTTGTCACCCAACAACGTGATTAGGGAATAACTGTTACTAACAACATTCAACACAGCCAGCAAGTTGACAAGAGTGTGAAAATGGCAAGCAGAGTATTGGGATTCATCACCAGGAATTTTTAATATAAATCTAAGGACATCATCATTCCCTTGTACAAGGCGTTAGTGCAGCCACACCTAGAATTTGCTGTTCAGTTCTGCAGCTACACCTAGAATTTGCTGTTCAGTTCTGGTCGCTTACGATCGCCTGTGAAACAACGGACAAAAACTCAAGCATATAGCTATGAGCCTATGACAACATCAAGTCAGCAGTTCTTTCTGTATTTCATAGAGAACATTTGGAATAGACTCCCTTCCGACATTGTTGGTGCAGAGACAGTCAACACGTTTAAAAATCATCTGGACAAACATTATGAGAGACATATTCAACAGCTAAGAACTCCTCCAAGATTCGTAAACTTTTAACAACCAAAGCTACTACTGAGGCCACTTTAATCCATCTTCTCTTATCCGCTCCGACTACAGAGATAGAAGTCCCTTAGCTTGGCATATTAGTAGCAAATGATCATGCTCACGTGCTTGCATGATTGTATCTTAGACTGAGATTCTTTCCCCCTTTTTTTCTTCTTTCTTTCTGAGTCCTCTATTTCCTTCTGACATAATGGTAATAGCTCATATAACGCCGGGGCGTAGGCTATGTGTCGGTGTTTCTTTGAGAATGGGCCTATTGGTACATCTACTGCTGCCTATCTAATCTAAGCTAATAACAAAGGTGTAAGTAGCACTTACTGATTAGCTAACTTTTTATTGCTACTCTTTCACTTCTGTCCCTGCTTGCTGTTTACTGTTAGGGTTGTTCCTTATTTTGCATGTATTACATATAGCTATCTAACTTTGTCTTTTTTTCTTTGGACCAGGGTAGCTAGAAATGGGTAGAAACGCTGCAACTACATATAATTTGATACACTAGGAACTTAAGTGGAGAGATTCTCAACAGTAGGTAGCTATGGATGTGAAATCTTAAGCAGACATAATTGCAGGAGATGTAACCGTAGACTATGCCACTCACCTCAACCAAGGGTCTTTCAATCCATGTGATGCGAGGGCATTGCGCAGATTAACTAACTCAGGGATGTCCTCCACTTTGTACTGGCGCCAGTCAGGTGCCTTGAAGTTTTTAACATCGTAAGGGTAATATTTGTAATTATATTCACTCATCAGCCACTTATCAAATCTCTCCCTTAGAGTACCCATTTTTGGAGACTTTCACTGTTATCTGCAATGAGAGGATAATAATTCAGTATAAAATTAAGAAAACAAACAGTTCCCAGGAACAATCCCCAAGCCAGGAGTAGCCTATGTCAAGACACTGGGCGTGCTGATTCAGCAAATTTGCTTGGTGTGCATAGCTAGCTATCGTGGGGGTACTACATTAGGGTCGGGGTGTGTGGGGGGAGGGGGTGATGGGTCTTTCAACCTTCCATTCCACCGCCAGAGTTCTTAGCGACCCGTCATAGACTACAGCTGTACTTATTCCTCTGGGGCCAGTGGGCCTATGGCTGCCGTTGTCGGTGTTTCCCTAATTTCATCCTCCGAAGTATCAAGACCCAAAGGACCAATCACTGCAAGTGGATGAGTTTTATGAGAAGGAAAGTGGCAAGAGATTTTCCATGGCTAAATTTGCTTACCTACTATAATAGAGAAAAGATAGCTAGCTATTTATCCTGCTCTATCTTCAGCAGAAGAATTAGGGGTCAAAATCAAAATTTAACATAAGTTGAAATGATGCACACCTACTTGACGAAATGGAGTGGCAGCAATGAGGTTAGATAGTTCAAGTTATTGGATAGTTAAGAATTTGTTAGGAAGGATATTGTCATCAGAATAGTCAACACGGACAGCAGGAAGAGCAGTTTGAGATTTTAGGGGTTAGGGCAAGATCTTTGGGCAGGATTTATGAGACTTTCTTCATCAGAAGAATCTTGGCTCAATTTAGAAGGGCTGGGCTGCATAGGCAGTTCTACGAATTACCCAAAGAAACACAAAGGAGACGGAGCACCCAAAGGAAGGGGAANAGAGGTTAGGGCAAGATCTTTGGGCAGGATTTATGAGACTTTCTTCATCAGAAGAATCTTGGCTCAATTTAGAAGGGCTGGGCTGCATAGGCAGTTCTACGAATTACCCAAAGAAACACAAAGGAGATGGAGCACCCAAAGGAAGGGGAAAATTCCCAACTAGTAAAAACAAGTTCCCACTGGTAAAAACAAGTTCTAACTAGTGAAAACAAGTTCTAACTAGTGAAAACAAGTTCTAACTAGTAAAAGAAGTTCTAACTAGTAAAAGAAGTTCTAAACAATGAACACAAGTTTTAACTAGTGAAAAACATGTTCAAACTAGTGTAAACAAATTCTAATTAGTGTAATTAAGTTCTAACTAGCAAAGCAATTCTGTCTATAGTCTGACCATTTTATCAACTAAGTTCGGCCGTGGTCAAAGTCTTCTATAGCATTGCCAATTCTATGGGTATTTCTGAGATTTTGTTTGTCCCATATCTCAGCCCCGGCCACTACCTGTAACCTAGCCCTATATAGAGAATCTTACAAATACCCACCGAATTGGCACTACAATAGAGGAATTTGACCACAACCGAACTGCCTTGACAAAATGGTCAGACTACAGTAAAACAAGTTTACTAGTGAAAATAACATCTAATGAAAACAAGTTCTGACTAGTGGAGACAAGTTCTGACTAGTGAAAACAAGTTCTACCAGTGAAAAATTTTCTAACTAATGAAAACAAGTTCCCACTAGTGAAAGTTCCAAGTAGTGAAAACAAGTTTCATGTGGTGAAAACAAGTTTTAAGCACCAAAAACAAGTTCTAACTAGTAAAACATGTTCTAATTGTTAATATACCAGTACAGTGGAACCCTGTTTTCCCGGACAGCACGGGGGGAGGCCGTTCCGGGAAACTGAAATTTCCGGGAAAACGAGAAAATTTCAATTCCCGGAAAAAACCCCGTTTTTACGGACGTATGTCCGGCAAATTGAAACTATTTCTGGGATATTTTATGCCAGAAAAACCGCCGTTTGCCGCACGTTAATGAACGAAAAGGAAACTACTGTGTGCAGACGCATACTGAACAAAAATGGCGGTGGTTGCCTTCCGATTATCGGAAGAGACGCTGTGCAATCGGCGAATTTTGGTATCTGCGCAGCGTCACTTTCGGGAATTCTTCTGAAGGTGGCCTTGAAGACGGCCTGAAAAGGCCCTTTACGGTTTCAAAAGGCCATAAGGCCGAACCAAAGTCAAAGGGCCTTGCAAGGCCCTTATGGGGCCTTTTCACTTTTAAGTCCGGGAAAACGAGATGTCCGGGAAACCGGGTTCCAGGAAAATGGGGTTCCACTGTATATTGCTTTCATTTTAATACACCTTGAATGTACTCTTATACTTTTACATATGAAGTTTTAGATTTTAACCTTCCGATGTTCTAGAAGTAAAATTGTTTTAAACCTAAGAAGTTTTACACATGTCAGAAGTTTACCTTTGTCTGGCTTTTTTAGATGGGGGGGGACCACTTCTTATAAATACTTGCACCTGTCCGGTCACACCTGTGCAGCTCCATTGCTTTTTTATCAATAAACCATTTCATTGTGCTCCAAATATTTCGACGTAGCCCTCATTCCACGGTTACGGGCCCAGTCTAGCTTGGTATAAGCACTTGAATGGTTATTTATTGAGTGGAGTTAGCAGCAACGAAAAGCTGTTGGTAACCCGATAATTGGTGGTGACGTGTTGGAACTACCAGTACACATCAACGTGAGGTGCTACAGCAATACCTGTGGTGCTGAGCCGTCCAAGCAATGATGGATGTTGGTAAGATCATTAATATAGTGCCACTCAGTGAGAAGCACTACCTAAGGTTGGGCTATTTCGTCACCCCGGGTGTTATTTCGGCAAATGGCAAAGTTTTCAGTTTTTTATTCACTGCGACAAAAGTTTCAACAGCAGAAAAATGGTACATGGTCCATTTTGAAGGTGACAGAATTGTCTTGAATAGGAGACAAAAAACAAGCCTCTCAGACTTTTTTGAAAATTTCTGAAATAGGATATTTTGTATAGCTACTCAACTTTGACATCCAACTAACTCTTTATTATTTGTCTGAGGGGCTTTTTTTCTCAAATTCAAGACAATTCTGTCACCTTTGACATGGACCTTGTATCATTTTTCTGCTGTTAAAACTTTTGCCGCAATGGCTAAAAAACTGAGAACTTTGTCACGTGTCGAAATGACCCACGGGGTGACGAAGCCCAACCGTACTGTATCCAACACGGAAGGTGCATGTGAAGATGCATATGATGAAGAATGATTTATTTAGAATAGTCAATGGTTCAGAAAAACCACCGGCAGTGTTACCAGTGGATCCAGGGCTCAGCATAAGTTCGCACTACGAAGTGACAAGGCACTGGCTACCACAGTTCTTGCCATTGAACCTACGCTATTGTACGGAATTTGATTGGAGACCTCACTGATCCTACAGCAGTTTGGAAAGCCCTGCAAGATACATTCCAGAAGAAAACTAGGGCTAATAAATTGCGCCTGAAGAGGAAGCGGTACAGTANCACTGGCTACCATAGTTCTTGCCATTGAACCTACGCTATTGTACGGAATTTGATTGGAGACCTCACTGATCCTACAGCAGTTTGGAAAGCCCTGCAAGATACATTCCAGAAGAAAACTAGGGCTAATAAATTGCGCCTGAAGAGGAAGTGGTACAGTATGAAGCTGAAACTAAACAAAAATCTACAAGATCCTTTGAAGACCTTGGTTGAGATTTTTGAAGAACTTTCTGTGGTTGGGAATCTTGTGAATGAAGAAGATAGGGTCATCAACTTGCTGGCATCTTTTTCCGATGGTTATTCTCCTTTGGTGACTGCCCTTGAAGCCATGGATAAGGTACTGTCATGGGAAACTCCAACCAAGAGGTTGATGCATGAGGAAACTAAAATTAACGGTAGGGTAAGCGGCCCAATAGAGACGCACTTGCAGTCTTCCTTGTGGCGAGGCGACCAGACGCTGCAAGAAATGTTCAATGCCTGCAAAAAAGAGCTTAATGTGGCTCCTAAACACCTAGCTACAAAGAATGATGTATGGTTGGACATTTCTCAAAACGTCCACCCACCGCTCAGCCCAATGCAGACGCAGGTTGGTCTCCATTGGGCCAATGAGTCTCCTTTTGCCCCTTAGCCTACTCTAATTCATGCAAAAGTAATGGCTTTTGCCACGCATCATTTTCGGCAGAAAAAATAAAGTGCTTTGAATGTAACAATAGGTCACATGAGAAAAATTGTAGGATATTTCTTAGGAAGTTTAAGCAGCAAAATTTTAAAAGTAAAGCAAACAGTGCTCTCGTTGACAAAAGTGAAGCCAGTACAGAAGATATTACTTTCTTTGCTAGCGGTCTTTCTATGAGCGATGCTAAATGTGACTCATGGGTCATAGATTCTGGTGCAACACAGCACATGTGTAATGAAAGACAAATTTCTCCAGCTATAGTGAACTAAAAGTACGGTACCTATAAATGTAGAAATAGGTGATGGACGCCATCTAACTGCTATCGGTGTAGGCAGTGTGTTACTAGAGGTAAATCTACTGAATAAAGAGAAGAACAATCCAGTCTAAATATGTTTTATTTTTGGTTCTAGGCCTTGCTTACAATCTATTATCAGTTGCTCAAGTCTCACAAAATAGTAGCAAAACAGTTAATTTTTGCAATGATCATTGCAAAGTAATGGACAAAGAATATCAGCTCTTGGCCTTTGGAAGAAAAGTTAGCAAATTGTACCTGATGAACTGTTTTAATTGTGCGGTAGGTAGCTGCTACTGCTACATCTGTGTCAAACAAAATGCTATGGCACTGTAGATTTTGTCACTTAGGTTTTGATAATATATGTAAGTTCATAACTAAAGACCTAGTTAAAGGCATCAATTTTGACATCACAAATGAATTTGTTCTATGTGAAAGTTGTTATGGCAAGCAACACAAGACTCCATTCCCAGTTTCTGAAAGCAAATTCAAATTACAGCTACTTGAGCTTATCCACAGTGATGTATGTGGATAATTAATTTAAAAGGAGGAGGAAATTATTTCCTGACTTCAACTGACGATGCTTCTAGGTAGGTATACATGGGTCTATATTATTAAAAATAAGAGTGATGTTTTTTGAAAGTTTTTAGAGTGGAAGACTCTTATGGAGAAGCAGTATGATGCAAAAATCGAACTATTGAGGACAGATAATGGCAGCGAATATACTTCTGTGGAGTTAGAGTTATTCGCAGAATAGTCAGAATGTTCCAATGAACACTTTTGCAGTGGTGAGCAGTAGCCAGAGTACCTCTGTCATTTGCACAACTCGCATGCTTTGTGCATTCTCCAGACAGGAGGATCATTCCGAGTTGATCAGACTCATGTTAATGACAGAATTAGGTATATAATCCCGATTTTTTTTTTTTTTTGACTCAGCCGAAATTATGGAGCTTCACTCCTGTAGGCATAAAAGTGAGCTCCCGGATTTATTTTATTTTTTTTTTTTCTGCTGCAGCTGCACCACCAGAGCTCCCATCACACTATATAGGTAGGCACTCCACCCTCCAGACCTCACTTAATAAACCAGTGATTTTTTTTTTGAGTCAGGAAAACGTACGGGTTTTGGAATTAATTTATACTCCAGAGGTAGTCTGGCTACCGCTCACCACTACAAAAGTGTTCATTGGAACATTCTGACTATTTGCAGTGGTTCGCTAATGCCAGAGTACCTCTGTCGTTTGCACGACCTACCCACAGCTTTAGCAGCGGAGGGGTTTTCCAGTTCCTGTACTGGAGGTGGTGCTACTTAGAGTTCTTTGTTATTTACCATATTGATTCCTTGAGGCAACTGAACTGTTGGTTCCTCAAGCATTTCTGCATGGGAAGGAGTAGAGACAGAAGGCAAAGTTGCTTTTGACCATACTGTTTCAGCGTAGGGGATGATGATGGACAATTACCAACTTGATGAGGGCCAGAACATACAACACAGCGTGGGGTTGAATTACAGTTTTGAGCACTAGCCTATGCCCAAATCTTTTACATTTGAAACATTGCCAAGGGCGATCAATGTATGTTTTAACTTCATAGTTCTGAAGACCTACAACTACTTCAGAGGGAAGTGTTGGAGTTGGAAATGTAACCTTGAACATTGCAGTTTGACCCTGGTTCCTGGGTCTGAGGATTTGACGAGCAGTTGCATCTGGGTGGCCATTCCTAGACAAGTCCTCCATAACATCTTCGTCTCTTGTCTCAGGGCCAAATGGTCCGATAGGCTAACACCTATTGACTGTGCCTGGTACGAAGGGAGTCTACACAAAACCTTCCATGGACCTAACTGTGTAACCTTGAGGAGAGTTGCTAGTTTTGCAGAAGCTGATGAAATTAATGTGACTACCAGGATGTTTTTCTGATGATTTCTGTGAGTCTGCTCTATTCCAGCAATACCAAAGGGTGATGTTAAAAGATGCTTTGAAAGAGAAATGTCATTTGCTAGGAACTTACCTGGAGCTGAATTATCATTAGTGGGTTCGGTATATATTCGTCTTATCCCCCACCCGAGTTATACAATAAGAAAAGGATTTCTAGCATAATTGACGTGTGCTGAAAACAAAAATGACATCCATTTTTTGTGGAAATTAGGCAAACCAGATCTACGCTTTACCTAACCTGCCCAATATTATGAAGGGGTTTATGCCTAACTACCCGACAGTACGGCCTAAAGAGGGGTGAATCTGAGGGATTTTTGCTTAACTACCCGATAGTACGGCCTAAAGAGGGGTGAATCTGAAGGGATTTTTGCCTAACTACCCAACAGTACGGCCTAAAGTGGGGCGAATTTGGCTCTTACGCATACGCATGTAACCTAACCTAAAGCAGCAGCGCGCTTTGACGGATCAATTAAGAAGATGAAAAGACAAAAACGTAATAAAACAAAACAGAATTTCCACAAATAAAGACCTATATATCCTGAATCAGTAATTTTCTGCGAATCAAAATATATTAATATGATTCTGAAGTTCATGTGGGGGATAAGACAAATATTAGCCGTGGGTTCTATTAGTACTAGCGTGGGTTCTATTAGTACAACTGGTTTGATGTCAGGAGCAGCTTGTGAGGTATGGTATCTTCCCATGGTACTTGGGCAGGAGGGATTGATGGTTCATCATCACTGAAGTTGAGTGAAGCTTCATCACCAACTTCAGTAGTTAGTAACAAAGCCTGCAAAATTTGGGTCCTGGGAGAAAGAGCTCTGAGGCTTATCAGGTGACAATGACAGTGTTTTCAGTTTTTTTGAGGAAGGGGATGTGGGTGGAGTACGTTGAGATAGTGCTGTTTTTGGAACAGCTCCCAAATTGCTTCCCAAGTCTGTGGGAGTATCATTGACAAATGACTGGCTGTCACTCTGCAGTGCTATGTTTGGATCAAAATTGGGAGAGGAATCTACAAACATCTAATACTAAGAATAGCCTTCGTGTGTTTATATATTTATATGTTTGGTGTCACGCTCTTAACGAAATAGATAGGCGGAAATTAGCCCAGGTTGGAGGCTCTGGTGCTCCTCTGAAGCTCCATTGAAAGTGATAG
>LQNS02278165.1:2097310-2124668 GCA_001587735.2 Parhyale hawaiensis
CAATTAGCCCTCTGGCCTCCTCAGTTCCGGCGCCCATGTCAGCTGCAACAACACAAAAGACACTCAGGACAGCCCTGGGGTGAGTGAAGCCCAAATATATTCTGGCCGGAATATTCTGACAATATATGCCCCCGAGGGCTAAGAACGATATACAGAAGACGAAAATAAGGAAAAGAAACCAAGCAGTACAGCCGCTAAAACTCAAAATCTGAAATTCGTTACTACCTCCGGCAAGGAGGTTATGTTCTCGTCGAATTTGTCCGTCTGTCACAAAGATAACTCAAAAAGTTGAGGACGGTTCTGGACGAAGTTGACAGGGATTGTTAGGTATACATGTATTAGGAGAAACAGATGATCAACTTTTAGTGAAGATCTGTTCAACACTTTGTCTGCCCCTCTTTTTTTTAGCACCATAATTCACAGTTATGGTTGGATATCTATGAAGTTTTATACGAGTTTTTAGGTGTATCACAGAGTAAATTACCAAATTTTCGTGACGATCTGTACGTCTGTTTGTTTGAATCTGTGTTTAATTCAAGGTTTGTTAGTAAATAACTCAGAAAGTTTTGAACGGATCTTTATGAAATTCACAGGAATTGTTAACTGCTATACATGTTAAAAGGAATAAATTACCAAATTTTGGTATTGATCGGCTTGTTCTCTTGTGAGTTTGACTAAAATTTGTCAGAACGTAACTTATTTTTTAAAATACTTACCAACGAATCTTCAAGAAAGTTACATAGGCTGTTGTTACTGTCAAAAGTCACAAATAACCAGATTCCGCTGATGAAAAAAATCATGGTTTCAGAACCAACTTGAATCTTTCATTAACATTGCCTTGCTTGGCAGAGGTACGCGCTCTCAAGAGTGCTCTAGTTTGCGTCTTAGTAAGGATAAAAATCATGCCGAGTAATAAGACTTTATTACCAAAAAGAAAACATGTGTTTTTTTTTTCAACTCTAAAAATATGAAAATGAAGAAAAATGTACAAGTTACCTACTACACGGAGGAATGACAGACAGATAGGGACGCCTCTCAAGTTGACCAAACACTGTAGGTAATATATTGTGAATTCTGTCATGTTAACTAACTGACTTGACATTTAGTTGTATATTCCTGTTACTATACAAGTTATTTAACGTCCGTTGTCACAACACATGCTGATGTGCAGTGCGTACAGAATCGCAACGTAAGTACTAATGCAACCAAGATGCAGTGTGACTTCTCGTAATGATACGATAAAGTAAACAAGCAAACGTATTTGTAATAAATGCCACTAATGAAGGACGACGTCTCGTATAGGATTTTACGAGAGAGCTAGGTAAGGACTCAGGCATCTATGGTTAAGAGATGCTGCTATCTGTACCAATCGCGCGACGGCGTAAGAGACCAAGATAATACTCTGTCGTCACACTCTGTTTTCTTTACTACAGAGGCGGTCACGTGATTTCTACCCTTAGCTACCCTACCTTGCATCAGACTCGTGAAAAGAACTAGATGGGGGAAGGGTAATGCTAGTTACTCGAGGTTCAATAATTTACATTAGCAGTACAACTGTACGCACAGTACACCTTTTCACTATCAAATTAAAACAACGCAGTAACGTTAAATGTATAACAGCTAAACCCTACGCAAGTACATAGTTGAATTTAATATGCCCGATATTTTACACAAAATTAAAGTTTTTCAAATTAACGCTTCAGTTACATTAAATTCGGTTTCAGTTACTGCAAACTGAATTTCGTTTATATTAACTTGAAGGTGAAAAGATGTAGATAAAGCATCTGAAAATATCCTATGACTACAAATTGCTGCTTAATACACATACTAATAGGTAACACATCATAAAATACGAAGTATAAGAGCAATACAATTTAGGTACTCCAATTCCTAATATTAAAGTGCAAGATTGCTATGCACATCGGAGACCTGGCGCACCACGTACAACCATGCTTCTACTGGCAATAATGTACACAGCTACCTGCTATATCAGCACATAATTAGCAGACACACGTAACGCACGAAAGAAGCTCCGAAACCGGTATATTTTACATGTAAACTTTAGTAACTTTAATATCAGGTTCATGAAAAGTCAAGATAATATGACTATCCACAGCATGAGAGATGATTGTACTCCAAAAAGCAGAAGTGCGGGAAAGAAGAGGAAAAATAAGCAAAATAGCGGGAAAGAAGAACTATGTACAGTAAAGAAGATGACGAACAAGCAGAAATGAAGCTTGGGTTGGCTGGGCAAGACATTTGTTCCTTAGAAGTGAAACTCTTAAGATTTAGCACGCCATGTGTTCAACAATTATATCCGCTTAAGAGCTTATTTTAACAGTTCTCCGAATACAGTGCCGGGTGCACGATACAAGGCGATCAAAGCACACGCAAGAGAGGGAAAAAAGAATTGAGAAGCGACGCACCTCAGCAGAAATAGGCCTACTCACTAAAGGAAGCGACACATTTACACACAATAGCTACTAGCTTACAGCTGGTCCAAAAGCTACTTTGTACAGTGTGACACAACAGTCTGAGAAATATAGTACAAGAATTTCAATGAGTTTGTCTGATCGGTCACACACTTTTCTGCAATGACGCAGCCTTTTTGCACGGCATAGATGTTACTTGAATACCAAAAATAACACTAAACTAGATACTAGTTTACGGCCTTATTCTGTCTAATCGTAGCGGGATTGTGCTGTGCACAACTAACGACACTATACAACACTTGTACATTTTTACAACAGCTTTATGCTTCTATTTTGGAAAGAGCACAGATCTGGCGTCCATAATATTACTACACTATAGGTTGATGTCCCATAGTATAGGTACTATATTAAGGGTTGTGTCAGTAGTAAAGACAGATGATTCAACAAGCATACATTTTTTTTCTTTTTTCAAAACTATCGTCTCATTCTCTAATATAATATCAGGTTCTATGGACTTGTGCAACTTCAAGATAATTATTGTGGCGAACATGTTCATTAACCCATTAATGCATGATTTAATCAGAACACTCCCGAACACACGCTATGCACATCAAGGGTTATAGACTTGTTCTCATAATAGTGAAGGTATGGGCTTCCTTGGAGAGGAGTCGAAACCTTGTTTTATTCAGTCGAATTTCGTTAAACGTGTCAATGAAATTGTTCTTAGCCAAAACATTTAACCTAGATAGTTGTGGAATTACGAAGGAGCCAAGTTCCGGGTGAATACTCGCCCCTATGCCTGTTGCTTACGACTATCACCAACAGCAAAGTAGATAATAAATGATTAACTGATTATTATTATTTACGTTAGTTCACACCTCGCTAACTTCCAGACGAAATACAAGTAGTGCGTCTCAAGATAAAGGAGAACAGTGCAATAAACGGTCGGCGGGTCAGATAATAACTTCAATATAAAAATCGAAGCTAAAAACGTGCAATAAGGTTATTAAGGTTTGCTAGCTCAGCGATTCTAAGCCGCATCGCGCCAAAGGTCAAATATTTCATCTCAGCATTTCTACCGTCTCAAATTTATAAAGCACGCGCATCTCAAACCCTACACGGCTCGGCGGAACGAATTCGTTCAGCATCGCGGCACCGGGCAAGACACGAAAAACGAAAAAAGAAGAAAACAGAAGAAAGAAACGAAGGTGCGGCTGGTCCCTTCCGTGGCCCTCAGCAGGGGCGAAGGTAGGAGAGGAGTCCCGCGGGTAAATGTCAGCCATCTCATTTCGATCGACGGCCCACCTCGCGGAACAGAAGGGGAAATATAGAAAACTTAAAAACTTGACAAACTAACCTTCTGAGCAGGAACTGCGGCCCACTGCAACATCCCCTGCACTGGGGCTGCAGAGAAAGCACTTGGGACCCTTGGTTTCGTGGGGCCCAAATATATTGTGACAGGGAAAGGGCCTGCCAGAATATACTCCTGAGGGCAAACATGCAATAATGATGGAGAGGAGCTCTTTCGATTTACGACCGGTCGGTGGGAACGTATTTCCTCAAGTTAGTGACGTCACCTGTGCGACTCGCGCACCGAACAATACAAATACACAAAGAGTAAAATGAATTAACGGTGCCACTGAAGCATATATGTTGATGGCAGTTACGCGCGAGTGAAAAGATACTACCACAGCAGGCAGAAGACAGGGTCAACTTTTAAAGAAGACTGCCAAAAATAAGGCTTGTAACTGAAAAAATGTTCTGGTATAATAGGGGGCCTACCTGAGAGTATGTATTACGTTATGTTATTCAAGAACATTTTAGGATAGGTTCCGGTCAGCTGGTATAGAATCCTACCCAAACTTATGGGGACGCATAATATACCTGTATCTCATGTAGGTCACAAATGATGTGGACAACTAACAAATGACGACGACAGCAGAAAATAAAAGAAAATGTTAAGAGCCAAAGCAAGTAGGGTGAATGTGCTGTTGAGACTTTGCCACAGATTTGGAAATGCCTACAGTCATGAGGGAAGTATCGACTGGGACAGTTCCATAGTAGTCTGCTAGTCGCAATCACCTCAGTGTCTCCGAAACTCAAGCCCACGCGATAATGAATGACAACAGCAAGCCAGGAAAGAATAAGAACAACAGGAAAAGAGAAATATCAGTACAAAAAATTAATGAAGATACATATACAGGGTTTCGAAATCCTACGCTACCAAGCGCTATAGCCAACGTTACTCATCATTACATTATTACTCTCACCAATATTGAAAACAACGTAAGAAGGTATAGCTTAGAAGCTATACAGTACCTATGAAAGAGAAATTTTTCTATTAGCTACCTCCAGAGATACACGTGTTTCAAAGTAATTTCGTAATGAGTAGCGTTTGTCTAAGGTACTTTCCACAGTATAATTCTAAGGGCCGTCTATGTAAACGTGAAATAGAGATATCCTTAGGATAACTGAGATGAAGTAATCCAGAGCTTTCTTCCCGATTTGAATGAAACAAATTCTTTCTCGGGTGCTTGTGTGTGGACGAAGAGTTACATCTCCAACAAAAATAAGGGTCGCCGGAGAAGCTAAAACCGCAATTTACCTCTTGCGCGGCGGCCCCAAATTTTGTTAGTGATAAGATGAATAAATTAAGATTGATTGCAATGCACCAGATTGTAAACCATGACTAAGCACCTGCTCTATATACCAGCCATGTGATTGCAATATTTGTTTCTTTATGCTTTTGATCAGACATTGAAGGCAATCGGACCACTCTGCGACTAGGCATTAGAACACAAAAAACTGTTACATTCACAATACAGAATGCCGCAATACTGGCCCATAGGTAACAGGCAAACTAAAATGCCACCCTACCGATATTATTTGCGCAGCGTGCGCATTATTTTTAAAGAGACACAATAAAAACGATACCATCTTATGCGACAACTAAACGCAATACAGTAGCGAATTGAGCACCTCATTAACAAACCAACCAAACTATGTAATAAGCTATAGCAAATTTCCGCTTTAACTACAATAAAATCCGACATAAAATGCTGTGGAAATTTTAAATAAGCCACAGACCAATAACAGACACTTGATAGGCACGTCACAAAAACATTATGGTTATGTAAACCAAAAAATAACAAATTCGTCAATTCCAGTAATACACCCGCGCTTTATTTGCAACCATCCTTAATTTCTCAAAGCCTGCATTCGAGACCATAATTTGTAAATCGCTTCCGTAACTTATTTAAACGGGGAAATTATAATCGCCATGCCGTAAGAAATGCTAAGCATAAATGCAGTTCGCTTCTGTGAAGCGAGATGAAGGTTTGAGAATATAAATGCACAACGGTTGGCTAGAATGCAGCCTAACATTTCAATAAATAAGTCAGTTCACTCGAGCTCAGCAGTGCTGAAAACGCCTGATAATATAAAACAGGGCAAAAAAAATGTGAACATTGTTCCTAGCTGCAAGTAGAATAATTTTTAACTGTGAGGATTCACTGAAAACCACAGGATAAATGATTATATTTTAGTTTAATGGGACCGTATGCCCAAAAAACCTTCCAATTATCAAAATTCGTTTTTTACCACTAAGCCATGGTTAAACATCAGACGGACTCGCAAGCAAAATTTTAGAGTCAATGTTACCCTAACTGGATAGAATAGGGGGCTGGGGGATGACGGTTTTTCGTAACACTTCATTTTGTGACAACAAAAATTTTTTAGCAATTGCCCGATTTTCATTAAACTTGGCAAAAATATGTAAAATCGGGAAAAAAATGTGAGTTTGACTCCTGTACTTTTTCCAATTTTCGCCACAGAAAACGAGTTATATAAAGAAAACGGAAAAACTTTTCTTTGAATAACTCGTTTTCTATGGCGAGAATGGGAAAATCTACAGGAGTCTAACCCACATTATTTTCAGATTTTACGTATATGAACCAGATTTCATTCAAATCCGTACATGAATAAAAAAATTTTTCTGTCATATTTTCGAATTTCAAATAAAAAAATTCCCGCCAAGAGGGTCAAATTTGATTTTTCATTTCTGTTCCGATTCGAATGAAACCTAGTACATATATACAAAATCGGAAACGAATAGCATTTGCCTCATGTGTTTTTTCCCATTTTCGCCATAGAAAACGAGTTATTCGAAGAAAACGGGTTTTCAGTTTTCTTTCAATAACTCGTTTTCTGTGGCGAAAATGGGAAAAAGTACACGAGTCTAACCCACATTCTTTTCCGATTTTACATATCTGTGCCAAGTTTCATCTAAATCGGTACATTAAAAAGTTTACTTCTCAGTAGCAGTCTCGAATTTCCCAATAAAATCCCCGCCGAACGATTCAAATTTGATTTTTTATGTACCGATTTGAATAAAATTTGTACAGATATGTAAAATGGGGAAAGAAAACGGAAGCGCAGACTCTCCTGAAAAGTTTTTTTTTTTTTTTTCGACTTCTAAGCCCTACTAGTCCTAAATTTTTTGAGGTACAGGGATGATTTTGGTATCAAACAACGCAGAATATGATTCCCTAAAACTTCTCGCTTGGGTTTTCTGAATTTTGAATTAGCAGACGAGTGTCAGCTAACATTTTCGAAAAAACTTGAAAAAAATATTTTTCTTCAATTTTCTCAAAAACTAATTTGAAATTTAAAAAAACCTAAGCGAGAAGTTGTAGAGAATCAATTTCCACTTCGTTTGATACCTAAGTCATCTCTGTAGCTCAAAAACTGTAGGACTAGTACGGTTTTCCCCGTCCGCCATTTTTTAGCGTTTTCTTTCAATAACTCGTTTTCTATGGCGAAAATGAGAAAAAGTCTACAAATATTCTTTTTTGATTTTACATGTGTGTACAAAGTTTCATCCAAATCGGTCCAATAAGGAAGAACTGTTTTTTTTGGGCATACGGTCCCCTTAACAAGAATAACAGGATGTAAATATGCTCCAAATAATTGAATCGATAGCATTTAAAAGCACCGTCTTAGTAAATTATTACCGTTTCCATGAACTGCTGATGCGCTTCAACCGTATTTCAACCAGGCTGTGTTGTTTTCCTACAAGGGTTTAACGCAATGGTTTCTTACGAGGGAAGAAGCCTTGGTATCACCGCCTTGTTAAATAATCGGGATCAATATTAACAAAACCAGACACAATACAATAATAAATTCTTCTTTGGATATCAATTTCATACAATTTCAAAAAGACTCCCCCACGAGGGGAAAATCTTCGGCTGCCGAGGTAGAGTTTCTTCAGTACAGGCCGAAAAATCACCATTATCTTACGATGACAATGCTCAGCAAGTTTCAATTTCAATGTGAACTACGGCCATCCCAAGTATTAGTGACAACGTTTGCTAACACATCGATTCTAAGCCGCATTACGCGGTATGTCAAATATTTGGTTTCAGCATTTCTGTGCCTGATCGTCTTGAGTGACGGCGAACTCACACGAGTCCCGTATCTCAAACTTGGTCAGGTGCACCCCTTTGGACAGGAAATAAGGTATGAGCACCTTTAACCCAACACAGCTCGGCAGAACGAATTCGCTCAGTCATGCGGCACAGGGCAAGAAACGAATAGAGAAGAAGAAGACAGAAGAAAGAGACTCTCCGTGGCCCTCTGCAAAGGAGGAGGCATAAGCACCGCGGAATAGGTCAGCCACCTCGATCGGCGGCTTACCTCGCGGTACGGAAGGGGAAATATAGAGAACCTACCTAACTTTACGAAACTAACCTCGTCAGCAGGAACTCCGGCCAGCTGCAACATCTGCAGAAAAGTCACTCAGGAACACCAAGGGCCGTGGTGCGCAAAACATTCTCACAAGGATTGAGATTGACAGAATATCCTCTTGAAGGAAGGCCAGTAAGAAAAAACAGTAATGGTCGAGATGAGTGAAAAAGTTCAAGCTTCCCTTAACTATGACGAAAGGATCATGCAGCATGTTAAGTGAGTGTCGCACACGCTAAAGAGAATCATTAACGGGACCCTGAAAGAGGAAGGCAGTAAATTGGACACAGAAAAAGAGATGTTCCATAGTCATAACTAAGGACAAGCTTATCATCTACGGACAATATAAATGATGCCAGTGGCAGGTGTTAACTAAAATATAATATCGACAGGAGAAGTTTATTAACAGGAGATACGTACTTGTGTAAAATTCATCCAATAGCCTTCAGATCAAATTTAATATCTTCTGTGACCAACTTTATTATGTTAGGTGAGAAACTGGTCAATGAAGGGACCAACGGTTGCAGTCAGAAGTCAACTGGACAATGACGGAACGAAAGGATCCAGGTAACACTCGAGCCACATGACCCCAATAGGAGACCATGCGATGCAACTGTTTCGTGTCTACTTATACACGCGTAGAAATTTAAAATGGTGCTATTATTACGAAAGGGGATGATTACAGCGAACTCTAGAGAAGGGAAAGCGAAGCGGGCTATGCAGAAGTACCAAGTGTGTCCCCAATGTCGGTTTAAGAAGGAGTCCAAGTTGAAGTCCAGGGACTTTGTTTCCATCAAGCAGTTCAGATAAAATGGACACAGCCACATTGCGCTGTACTGGCCACGGTATTTTTCTCTGTTCTTCCGTAGCTACTCCCACAATCATAGGCTCCCAGACATTGCTTCCCACCAATCACAGGCTTCCAGCCCTTTGTGCAGCCAATCACCAAGTCAGCCTTGACGGGAAGTCCAGCTTCCGACCTCCGTAGCCATTGCTATCTCCTTCAATTAAACCTCCTTGGGCTCAGAGTCTATTATATTCTTGTAGTGAGAAGTTATGCTGTGCTGCGGTCTTTGGGGGTACCGCGAGTACTCTAATTCAGAGACTACAGGATTAATGCGATGATGCCATTTTCACTATACCCTGCGTCATATAATTAAGCCACAACACTGAGACAAGGTAATGCTAATGGATTTATTTATGGGAGATCCAGTGCTGGTATGGTTAGGTAGCCTAACCCAACGTATATGTCAAATTAGGACAAGCTCAGTTAGTTAAGAATAGGTTCAGTTCAGTTAGAATAGGCCCCTAACCCAGCTTAAGGCTCACATATTGCCATGTAATTGAATATATTGCGCGGGCTCCACACAAAAAACAGGGGCCGGAGATGCTGCATGCTAACATTAGATATGGGAACACTGAATCGCAAACATCCTCACTGACCAAATTCTAGAATCGACATAGAAAAGACGTTTGACCCATGCACCCCAAAAAAGGACGAAAAATAAGAAATACTTAAGGAAGACTTGGGGAAAATGGATTCGAGTCAAGATGAGTTCGGCTTACAAATTCATTTAGAGAGTGGATCAACTTCAAAAGTCATAACTATCATCAAATTGTAGAAATTTAGCCTCCATTTCCCTTCTTCACTACAACGGCACTCAAAGAGAGGATATAAGGAGGAAAACATAGTTTGTCAATAGCAATGTGGAACTCACGAACGTGGGTGATCCCACACTAGAGCAAGCTCAAATAAGTTATTAGGGCAAAGGGGTTTCGCTCTAGCAAATAGGCCACGACTGCAACGTTAAAAAATGAAATGGCCTAAGTCAAGCAAATTACTTCCAGTAGCCTATTTACGACCAGATCATCCAAGGAATTCAAACTGGAGCTCTAGTCACTCTATAGTTTCATCACTAAAATTTCTGAATCATTTATATAATTCATATCAATCATTTACAGTTGAACGAGTAGCAACGCAGATATTGATGGTTTGTTATGTGAATTGTATGAGACACCTAGTAATTGAAGATATTTGCGAAATTATAACATAACTGTAATTGTTAGTCCATAATTACTTAACTCAATGAGAAAAAACATTACTATCAAGGGATTCATATAATGAAAGATTCTCCCATCATAGCCGATAGTAAATATAACGGTGAAATTCTAACTATAATTACAAGACTTAATGGAAACTGGATACAGTCAAAAGACTTCAGCCCTTTTACAATGGGTGACGCACAGATGATTAAAGGCTGGCAGCCTAGGAACTGGTACTAACAGTCGGGTCGGCTACTAAAATTAGTAATGCCCCTGCACAAAGGACACACAATGAGTTAACTGGGTCATGACATACAAAAGTAAGTATACTCAAGTTCGAATCAAAGCCCCCGACATGAAGCTGAGTTGTCAAACGTCCAATTTTTCAGGCGGGTTCTCGACTAGCTTGCATTTTCAGGAACATTCCGAGCGCCCCTTCATCATCCACATGTGAACATGCAGATATATATTATTGTTGCTATGTACGTGGTTATACTCAACTGCTTCTCACTGTCCCTCCCATTGGTACTGGAAGTTGGGCAGAACAACCCGCTATAGAAGCAACTCTTCTACACAATCCTACACAGTGCGGAAAAGATTCATAACTCACCCCGACAAAATAAACAGAACAAACCGGCATTTTTTCAAGTAACGGGTTTGAGAACAATACAAGGAAGATGGATTACAATTGAGAAAGACGTGCATGAAGAGAACTGTAGAAGGTACCAAATGCATGTAGAAACTTAAAACTTACTCATAACACTACCGCTTTGGTCTGCCCCGTTTTGCACGTGAGCTGCGAGTAGCAACAGGAGATGCCTTTTTAGGAGTAGGTTTTTTCGTTTTCTGTGCCTGTGGTTTCAATTTCTGTTCACGGAGATCCTCATCAGAAGAGGCACTAGAGGAATCATCTTCACTCTCACTATCAACAGTTTTGTTTTTCTTACGCTTCTTGGAACTACGGCACATTAACCTTTCGTTCATTTTCAGGAGAAGTTCGTTTTGAGCCTGGATAGCTTGTAGCTGTTTTTCAAGTGCTGTCACCTTTTCATTCAGAGCGGCACCAGGTTTCTCCATCGGCTCAGAAGCAAAGGAGGCCGAAGAAGATGAGGAAGCAGCATACAGAGCACCTTGAGCGCCCTGGATAATCGTGCGCTTCTGAACGTTGTTTTCAGACTGGACAATATGGACAGAGTTGGTACTTGAGTTGGGCAGCAGGCTATAATACGCTGCTGCAGAACCAGCAGCAGCATCATGTTCACCAGACACATTAAGCGGCTGAGGAGAATTGTACAATGGGCGAACTTGCTGAACAGGCGGGGCAACTAAAGATTGCCAGTGCATCTGCTGTTGCAACATGTGTCCTGGAAGATGGCTGACCACCGTTGGCAGTACTGGTGATTGATGCAATGATTGTTCTTCGCCACCATCAGAGGGAAACATCTCTGGAGTCAGTTGGCGTATGTGCGGCTGTAGCAATGTAGGACTTTGGCGTATGTACGATGGGTTGATGAAAGTAGGTCGAGGATGTAGTATTTGCAAGTGCGCCTGCTGCTGAGCACCCCTAGGCGCTGGTAAAACAGATACAACTTGCGAAGGCTTAATACTGTTTACTCTGGCAAAGGTCTGGACGGAAGTAACAGCGCGGGGAGTTGTAGAATTCACAACAGATACTGCAGCCTGGTTGCCACTAGCAACAGGTTGTAGAGGTGCATTTATGCGAACTGTAGCAGTGGATGCTGACGAATTTGGCAAGGACGGCTGAGCAGGAGAAACAAGACAGGTGCTCACTTCGGTGCGCCCTCCTTGGGAGGCAGGAGGTTTAACTTGTACTACTGGCCCACGTTTCAATCTTCCAGTGGTGTGAGGCACAGGCGATATCTCTCGTGTTCTTGAAGTAACAGGCAATGACGGTACATTGCTTTCAGGATGAGGAAGAGTACCAACAGCATTGGAACTTGATTCGCCAAGAGAAGCACGACAGCTACCGCTACCATTATTACTACCACCACCACCACCACCACCAGCAGCAGCAGCAGCAATACGGGCATCTTCAGCAAACGGGACAGTGGCTTTGGGTACAACGTAAGCTCTATAAAGTTTTCCATTGTGCAGAACAACCCGCGACTCCTGTGACTTGAGCGGAAGCTTACTGGTGAGCGCCGACGAATTTACGTCACTAAGAACATACGTAGGAATACCGAACGAATTCGAGACGGATGAAACTGGTATGCTGTCAACGCTTCCAGGCGTCGCTCGCATTTGATCAGGAATACCGCCAAGAGGGTCAACAACAACAGAACTGGTAGCAGATTCTTGCGATGGTGCCGCAAGCTGCGCCTCTGTTCCCGTAGTAGTTACAAAATCTTTTATAGAAGAGTCAGCACTGGTTGATTCAGGCATAAGATCTTTACGGGTTGTAATTCTAGGAGGGTTGGAGGATTTAGATGGAGTATTGGTGCTGTCGGTTCTGCCTCGCAATGGCGTTACAGCAGCAACGGCTGGACTCTTACCGCTAGCTGGAGTTTTGTTCAACCTTGAAGATGTCTCGGATATGTTCGGTGTAACGGTAGAGACATCCATACCTGCAAGTCTACCTGACCTTGTTCTTATAGTCGTGATCCGAGTCGTTCTTTCAGGTTCATCAGCTGAAACAGCAAACAGAACACCGTCACTTCCGGTATTAGATTCATTGGAGTGTAGCTTCCGATTCCGAGTCTGTACTTTAATAAGATTCAATGCCCTCAAGGATGATTTTCTCTTTTTCGAAGCAGGGCCTGGGATGTAGGATGCATCATAAATGTAGGAACTTGAACTGGCGGGATCAACTGTAGATGCATGACTTTCTTCTGTATCATCAGCAGGCACAGACTGGTCTGCAGCAGCTTCAGTGGGAGATGGCGCGGAGAGGGCTGGCAGAGAAACATAGGACCTGAATAGCTTGGCATCTTGATGTCTCCACTCATCCATACTGCAAGACCCGCGCACACTTGGCACAACCAAATCGTTAGTGCAAGTGCTGACCTGGCTACTCGGCTCTGAGGACCCCAACATACCAGGCGAAGAGGATGTACGCAAAGTGCGTTGGGGGAACAAACTCGAGGAAGGAACTGTGACGCGCGAGCAAGTGAGACGGGCGGCGTTTACTGGAGTACCTCCACTGGAAGAGCCCAAGTTGTTTCCCATAATCTCATTACTTAGGTCACCAAGTGGCGAGCCCTGTCGGTTAGTGCCACTAACAACACTACCAACTGTTCCTAACGTTCCTCCTTCAGAAAGGAAATCATTGGGTTGAGCAGCATCCCTTGCAACAGCCGCTGCTAATGCCACTTTCTGAGATAGAGAAGGGAGGAGTGGGATCTCATACTTGCCGGGGAATTCAACATCTGTCGCATCAACAGCAGCTGGGGATGTCAAAATAGGCTCCGGGGACAACACATCCTCTTTCACTTCAATATAATTTGGCGAAGACGGACAACTAAGTGTGTCTTCCGGGTCATAGACAAAATCGTTATTCTCGACACACTCTTGACTAATGGGCTCAATAGAACGATCTTTTTCACGATTAGCACGTTGCGATTTCTCTACTTCTGTCGCACACTTAGTACCAGCAGCTTCACTTGTACAACTTCCATGTTTGACAGAACTCTCTGTTGATGCTTCTCTCGTATCGAGAACTGAAGACACATTGGAGGAACCAGAACTTTGGTCCGCAACGTAAGATACCGACAAGCAACTATTCCTAGACAAGCGCTCGAGGGGACTGCTGGACAGAGAAGACACATTTCGAGAATTGGATGAGCACGCATCCCTTTTGTTCATCTTTACAACTTGACGGCATGAAGAAGATACAGTGGTAGCTTGGGGTCGGCGTGAAACTTTTTCTCGTATGCATACTTTTTCCACTACAATTTCGGGCTCATCATTCATCGATTCGTGACACTGCAGATCAAAAGCCCCAGGATCAGGAAGCTGTTCTTCAACGGGGACACAGTCCGGCTCTAACTGCCCGTTTGAGCACGATGCAGGAGTCTGACCGCTACTCACATTAGAACCTGGTACATCTGCCACAATTTCACAGTCTGAATTCTTTTCTGAAGCGCTTGTTGTGCTGTCACAAGGAGCAGAAGCGCTAATAGTATCGTTGGAGGTTGCATTTCCAAGCGCCGGAGCAGAACTGCTGAGAGTTTTACTGGAAGAAGCAGTGCTAGCCGGCACGTCACTGGAACTGGTAACACCAACATCTTTCTTCTCTGAAGCCGCTTTATCAAGGCTCTTAGAAGCATCAGCACTTTGTTCCTGTTCATGATACAGAATAGGAACGGAGAGTTGGTTAATGTGCTGTGGCACAGCCAGGATATGCTTATACATGGGCTTGGCTACCCTGGAGAGCTTGCTCAGGACAGAAGGCGTGAGAGGAATGGGACTGAGCTTGCACAGCCACACGTCAACTTCAGTTTCAGGCAGGCCCAACCCGAGACACAGACGCCACAGCGCATACAGCAGCCCGTTGCAAAACTGATCTTCGGGCACTGCTGGGTGGTCCTCACCCCTCAGCAAACCCTCGATATTGATGTTCTCCAGGAAATGGGTCCATGTTGGGGTTTCCTCAAAATCGATTACGCTCAAATTGCCATCAGCAATATCTGAATTGAGCTCATCTTGCAACGATGAATAAAAACCCAAGCCACTTGGTCCCTGGTTGTGTAGCTTATCTTTATCCAATATGGACCGGAGCACGTTTTCCTTGTAAACAAATGCAAGATCGTCGTCAGTGGCAACACCACCACGTGCTGAATCATTTGGCTCCAAAAGCGTTTCAGATGGGCCGAGTTTGAACTCTTCGGTGTCCTCCGAGAGCCACAATTTGGTTGGAACAACTTGTAATACTACGTCCGCTGTAACCGAGCCGTGTTGCAACCCATTCAAAACAAGCTTCAGTTCGGAGAGGTCAACTTCGCAACTAGTCAAAGTCTGTAACCATCGCGCCAATGTTTGATAGTCTTCATCCAAGTGCCTCCGGTAGTCGTCTAGCATAAGAAGCAAGCCCTGAGTCAGTTGGTTGGGGGGTATAGCTAACAAATAAGGAGATTTTCCCGTAGCTCCAGACTCTCGGTCCAACGTCAGTGCAGGACTAGTAAGAAGATCCAGGGATATCTGCGACCACAGGCGCTGCAGAGAACCAAGCACGTCATGCAACACCTGTAGAACCAAAACAGTTCTGTATCAAAATGCACAAAAGCAATTAGTGGTACTACCAATCGGAAATTTGTCGGCATTTATCCGATGTTATCGGATACCTTTCACTATTATCTTATAGGCAGCCAAAAAATGCCCATAAATCTCCGATTGGGTAGTACCTTCAGTAGACATAATTTTTACTTCACGACCAGCTGCTGAGGAAAGGGTAGGATCACAGTAGAGTACTTACGGCGCTCAATGACACCTGCTACGCTGCTAGGAAGAGCCACTCAATATCCATTCGCTGTAACCTAGGACGCCAACACATACACACTAAGGAGGGTAAAGCTCACATTAAATTAGGTAATGCTATCTTCAGAGCTCCTTCTGAGTAGTCTATGTCTGACACTACCGATACAAGAATGCGAAAACCAAATAGTATTCCATCTAATACAGGGTGTGAGAAAATTCAGAGTAAATATTTTAACCACTAGTAAAGTCATCATAGCCGTACCCTGTGATGCATTTTTTGGCAAAATTCACTTTTTAATTTAAAAAAAGTTACAGCATTTTAAATTTTTATTCCAGAAAAATAATTTTCATTGTAAAAAATTCAATTCTCAATTGATTTTAATGAAAATTGGTAGCAAAGTAAATCTTTCAAAGCCCTATGCGCACATGTCAAAGCTTAAAAAAAAGTGTAAAATAATTGGAAAATGACACTCAAATTCAAAATAGGCTACACAATTTAATAGGCACACTCATGAAAAACGAGAAATTTACGATGAAAGCCTATTTCAAGACCTTTCAGATGATGTCATGCATGAGAAAAAATAATCAGATTAAGTGCATGTGCCAGGAGGAAAACTGACGCGCACCTGCATGTTGCCCTGTCACTGCACCAGATAGGCATGGCTAGACGACCGTCAGTGCTGCGGTAATTGTGTTTACTACGGTTGAGAAGAATTTTTGAACAAAACACAAACTGTACTATCTACAGTTATTAAGCAGGATGAAACTTACATTTATTATGTTTGTAGATCAGAATCAAATGATTAGAAAAAAAACACAGCTTAAATATTGTCTAGGTACATATTCTCTTATTTCTTCACTTTATTGAGTAATGAATTGGGTTTACATAAAGATCTCTCGCATCTACCAAGTAAGGATTACGGGCTTGGACGGTACCCAGCTAATGCCAGGACCTGTGCTGGAGCTTGATTGAGTAATCATAGCTTCAATACCCTAATAAGGTTCATTGCATTTGCAACTGTGTCATCAATATTGAAAAAATTTAGTGACTAAGTAAATGAACATATGACAAAAAGTTTATAGAAATAAATTGTGTGAGTAACTTCATAGGACAAAATTTAAATTTTTAAAGCTTACAGTCAGCAACAAATTATTAGCTTCAAAGAAAGTTCTTTCTGCAAGATGATTGGTAACTATTTAGTTCATGGACGTCATTATGTTATGAATATCACCAATTTACTGTGACCCTGCCAACTGCCCAGTCATGTAACGTAAAACCCACTTACCGCAGCACTGACGTTCGTCTAGCCATGCCTATCTGGTGCAATGATAGGGGAACATACCTACGGGTGCGCGTCAATAGTGGTGAACTTATATCAGTTTTCCTCCTGGCACATGCACTTAATCTGATTATTTTTTGTCCTGTATTACATTATCTGAAAGGTCTTGAAATAGGCTGGCATCAGACATTTCTCGTTTTTCACGAGTGTGACTATTAATATGCGTAGCCTAGTATGAATTTGAACGTCATTCTCCCAACTATTTTACACTTTTTAAAATTTTGACATTTGCACATAGAGCATTGAACGATTCACCATACTACCAATTTTCATCAAAATCGATTTAAAATTGAATTTTCTACAGCAAAATTTTTTTTTAATAAAAACTAAAAACGCTATCAAAAACTTTGTTAAAAAACTGAATTTTGCCCAAAAATATACCTACACTACAGGGTACGGCTATGATGACTTTACCTGTGGCTAAAACATTTGTGCTGAATATTCCAACACCATGTATACAGTATTAGCTTGGTAGTACATATATTTTGATGATTATGAGCCCTGAGTATCCCCTTAGAAAAATCAGCCAAGCATCAAGTACCAGTAGCGTTAGTGCTTCGAAAATAGATGGAGATTATGCTGTGAGGTGAAACAAGCATGGAACAATTTCAAATTTCAGCTTACTAAATAAAAAAACACACAAAATTGAACCAGTTAACAATAAACATTACTGAGCAGCAAAAAACTAAATATCTAAAGAGCACACACAATCTAACAATGAAAAAAAATAGAGGTAGTAAAAAAAAGAATTGGACTCACAATTGCTATCTACCGAAGCAAAGCGAGAGCGGTGCTGTATAGATGACAGAGAGGGCATCTCCTAGTTTGCCACGGCACAGCGAGAAATGGCCATTCAGGATTCAGTGCCTCTCGGACTCAAATCGTGGAGATTATCCTATGCAGTGAGCCCTAGGTTTCTACAACAACTGTTTTCTACCAAAATTTATGGAACTTCCTAAACCAAAATATTTCACAGAAGTACTGGGTGATGCAGTGAAAAATCGGTAGAATTGTGCGTCAGTCATAATTTAGATAGCACTGAAAAACAATAGGAGATGCCTAAGCAAAGGGAGCTACAAAAACACTGGATAATTTTGCGCAAGAAAAACTACGGGAAAAATATTAAGAGCTTGAATGTTCCTTTCGCCGCTATAGGTTTCATCAGAAGAAATTAAAGCAGTTTGTGTAAAAAGTTATACTGTCGGGCGCACCCCCAGGCAATACATAGCATGTTAGAAGAGCTGGATGTAATCCATTCTCGCCAGGAAAAGATTTAAAAAAAAGAAATTAGCGCTGGTAAACAAGGGCTTGTAGAGAGAGTTGGTATGACTGGGTGAATTCGTCACTCAAGCTAACGTATTCCAAAGATGGGGACACACTAGGTATTTACTTAAGACAACTTAAGGCAAGGATGTGAGACTCGGACGTTATGTATGGCACGGTATTTACGCTATCGATTTTAAGTACGATATGTATCGAAAATGGCACTTATCGAAACGGCACGTATACTGCACATCTCTCAGCACACAGTTGAGAGTAGAAATGTACATGTATCCCCGGCCAAACCCAACATACACTGAGGTAGGACACATGCTACAGTAACACCGGGAACAAATAATTACACGCATTATACTCAGCACTTACTCTACAACATTAACCCATGCTAGGGTTCAGGCAATTATTTGACTTAAGTAAGCACCCATTACGAAGCTCACTTCTGTAACTAGCTACAGACTATCTGAAATCATTGGTTCAACATTTTTATTTGCAGTAACAGGTATGGTATATATGACAGGCAAATAAGAAAGCAATTACCTTTCCAGATCCAGCGGGCAACTGCTCCGCAGCCTGCTTTCCCGAAAATGCCAAGCTGTCTGACACAATGCTGCGGCCTTCGCCAGCTCGCAACTTGGAGGGGTCTCTATCAAGTGCGCTAGCAGGGTCCTCTTCATTGTTAGTGCTGGCATCTTCTAGCTCATCGCAACCATCATCAGACGCTTGTGACAGCATATTACAGTCATCATGTATGTTCGACTCTGGAACTTCCGCAGCTTCACTGCAGCCAGGCTGTGTTGGTGCACTGCTAGCAGAGCTCTCTGTTACATCGGCGGCACCGTTTGTCTGTTGGTGAGCCTTTGGCGAATGACCTGCAGAAACTTTGCTGTCGATGCAAGGAGTAGCTGTTTGTGACGTATTCACAGCGTCATTACCAGGAGATTTATGAGCTGCGTTGGCGTTATTTGAACTTTTATCAACGACCTCCATTTGGTCCGAGTCAGCAGGCGACTGCTCCATCCTGCTTCCACTGTTACTATCTGTAGATTGCGTTCTACCCTCACTCATGGATTTACGAAGTTTGGTATCACCGGAAGTGCTGCCAGAATTATTTTTCCCCCGTACCCCTTTGCTAGGTTTTTCGGAAGAGTAATGTCCCTTTCGCCCCCGCTGCCCGGCCCTCTGAGGCATCTGTGTGCTTCGCTTCTTTACATCTTCTGTTCTCTGGCATATGTTGGCGGGAGGTTCAACTGCTTTCTTGCGTGGAGAAGGCTCAACTGATTTCTGTACATCGTTAGGTGTATCTTCATTTACTTTACCGGAATTAGCAGTCATCTTTGGATCAGAAGAGTCATGGATATCTGCCTCAGGCAATAGACCATCAGCGTTGTCGTCATCGATGGGATCGGCCACAATATTCATCGTCTCTACATTGAAGGTAACAACGTAACTGCTTAAATCGATCTCATGTCTTGGTACACCAACCGACTCAGCAACTTTCTGTTGAATGAAGCGACGGAACTTCTTTTGTAACTCCAGCTTGCACTCCACACACATCTGCAACATTGAATATTCCAATTGATTAGGACCTCGTTTACAAATACATACAGCGCAGTTGACAGCTTGTGTTACAAGCTATTGTCCGTGTGCAAGGAATACATAATGTATCTCCAATGCAGACGCGGCATGACTACTAAATTTTGAATTATTCTTCTACTGTCAATTTTAGGCAACAGGTAAGCTACAGCAAGAAGAAGACTGGCCAGTAGCACTTTAATGAATATCTTCACGAAAGCTTCAAAATAGTTGCTACTACAAAGAGTGGGAGCTTCAGTTTAATTAGTTTTATTTGTCAGCGAGACTGCGACTTTAAACATCAAAACTACGGTACGGTACCTATGTCACTAAAGTCACGAATCCCCGACTTGACGATGGTAAACTCCAAATTTCCTCAACATCAATACTATTACGGCATGCAGGGGAACACATCGATCCTACTACACACCAGACCTCACCAGGTTAACGTTAACGACAGTAAGCCCAATATTTTAGTTTCAATCGACCTATTTAGCCTCTATTAGATTAGATACACGGCAGTAGACTAACCAACAGGCCCATTCTCAAAGAGACACCGACACATACGCCCCGGCGCTCTATGAGCTATTGCCATTATGTCAGAAGGAAATAAGAGGATTCAGGAAGAAAGAAAAAAAAAAAGGAGGCTATGAACTTAGTCCTAAACTGCCGACTGTCAACTTTTCTTTACGTTTCAAATAATGGTACATAGACGTTTGATTGTGGTGTGAGTGAGAGAAGGAGGTTATATTTTCGTCGGGTTTGTCTGTCTTTCTGTCTGTTTTTGAGTCTGTCCGTTACCAAGTTATGGACGGATTTTGACGAAATATACAGGGATTGTTAGGTATGTTAGGAGGAACAGATGATCAAGTTTTCATGAAGATCCATTCATCCCCTTGTTTGCCTGATTGCATCATTTTTCTTAATGCCATAACTCAAGTTATGGACAGATTTTTATGAATTTACATGAGTTGCTAGGTATATCACGAAGAGTAATGACCAAATTTTTATGATCATCTGGTTGTTTGTTGCTGCGTTTTATTTTATGCTTGTTAGCGCAATAACTCAAAAAGGTTTGAATAGATCTTCATGAAACATTCAGGAGAGGAGTCGTTAGTAATGTTGAAAGACAGAAATGATCAACTTGTGGTGCAGATCGGTTGGTTCGTTTGCATGTTCAACTAATGTTTGTCATAATGTTTGTTAGGTAGGCTAGCAGCATTAACTCAAAAAGTTATGAACTGTTCATACAATCAAAAGGCACAAAATGATTGGATTTTAGAGTTGATATAAAGTAAATCAAGGTTCGAGCGCCAGTTTGCATTTTTCGTTGCCGTTGCCCTACTTGGCGGAGGTATGCGCTCTCAGATTGCTCTATTTAATCATTTCTACAGTGTAGGTCTCACAGGCACATCGCATGTGCGACCTCATGCCAGCAGGGGGCTGTCAGGTAGGTACGTCACGGCAGCTGCCCGTACCTCTTTGGACTGTTGTCACACTTGCTTGCTGTTGATCGTTTACCTCCTCAGCCCCATTGCCAACTAATTTCAACTGTTCATCGCGGTTCAGAGAATCGTAATAAGATTTTGCATTGTATGAGCTGTCAGCTATTTGAACGTTTTAATCAATCTTTTGCAACATCTAATAAATTATTTTATTGCCATTTTTACCAGTGGATATGAAATAAACTCAAGGTTTTTTGAAAATGTAATTGAATCCTGAAGGTAAGGCAACGACATCTAAAAACTGCAACAATTTGAGACCTGCAACTGAACCACGGGTAGCGCCTCCGGTTTTCTTTGATTCTTGCCGGACGGCTAAGGAAACCTTTCGTAGAAACAACCGTATGGAAGATGGTAACTTGTCCAGTAAAAGGTTCAACATTCGTATTAGATCTTCTCGTAGGAATAGTATTATATAAAACACATCTACCATGGATCCCACTGGGAGTTCTGCAGGAACACCGCTGATGACATGTATGAACTAGCACTCGGAGAAGGGACTTCAGATTTGGAATAACCAAGTAGAACCTAGGAAGATACATTTGAAGTTCAGCCGGACAAAGCTTGTCAACAAAATAGAACTTAATAGAGCATAGACGCCCCTGGCAGCAAAAGCTAGCATTAATTCGGCGTCAATACTACTAAGATAAAAAACTCACCAGTCCAGAATTAACGGTAGCAGAACCTACGAGGACTTTTTTTAAACCTCAAATTGATCAAAACAACTGCGCAAGGAAACTTACCAGGCCAGAGCTGACAGAAGCAGGCAATCCCAAAGAAATGCGAGCCCACTTGTACGACACCATCATGTTAGGAGGCGCCAACAGTGTAGAATCTGTATAATCTTCTGCTGCACCAGTAGCAGTTTCAACACCAGCAGAGCCCTTTTCTGCAAGGACCGAAGCTGCATCGCACGCTTTGGTGGTAGGGGAAGCCTCGTTCTGGCAGAAAGTTTCTGTATCTTTGTTCTCAGAGGTGGCAGTTGCGGTGATGAGGTCGTGCTTAGCGTCCTTGTCACTGTCAGCCAAACTAGCACTAGAATCTTTCTTTTTTGGGACAGTCTTGTCGCCACTTTCACTCGATTCGGCAATGGAGTTAGTCTTTTCCAGGGCAGTCTTATCGCTGGGCTCGGAAGAGCCAGGTCCAGCTTGAAGAACTGTACTCGTGCTTTTAGGAGCGCCATCGGCGGCGGGTGCAACACCTTTGGTTTCACCGTTACATGGCTCTTGACTGACATCGGTAGTTCCCATGTCTTTGGGCGATACTGAAGAGTTTACTGAATTTTGCATCTTACTAGCAGATGCTGATTTTCCAGTAATGGAAGAAGAAGTTTCCTTACTCTCTGTAGGCACAGTCATCATATCACTGTTGAGGACAGCGCTTGGTATCAGAGCTGTAATTGTGTCTTCAGATGTAGTGGAAAGAGCTGAGGTACTGTTCACAGTGCCCACACGAGGTGAGTTGTTCACATTAGGCAAGTGTACACGGTTACGTAGCGCACTGTCACCATCAAGCCCAACACTATTAGAGCAAGGAAGAGCTAATTGGCAGCTTTCTTTGGTAGCAATTTCACACAGAGTAGTTTGGCTGGTAACAAGAGGTTGATCCTCGCTCTGATTAGTGTTGGCTAGAGTTGCGGTTTCATCTTTGTTTTCTACATTCATAGTGCAGTTGCTAAAACCAGGCTTGATACCAACACTGGTACTTTCATCAGTTTCGGAATTAACATCATCCTTTACCCCTTTAGTCTGGCATTTCTCTTCAACTGACACAGGAGGGCTTCCCAGACTAGGCAAATCAGCCTTCGGTGCGTTGTTTGAAGTTTGAACAGAGCCAGACAAAGAGCTACCATTGGCGGTCCCACATAGAGGATATTGAGCTACTTCTGTACAATTATTAGACTGCTTATTTGAACAACCATCCCCATCTGAAGAAGCAAGTAATGGCTGGTCTTGAGTTGAGCATCTGTTACCATCGATATTTTCTTTATTTCCATCCGTGTCCCCAGCGACGGTCGTCACTACGTGCTTCACTACCCCATTTGGCACATCGTCAGCCGCCCTAGACGCGCTGCAGCTGTTTTTTACTGACGGATCACCACCAGGGGCGGTATTTGGGGATTCAAAAACATTGTTCTCGGAAGACTGTGAAGTTGGATCATTAGAAGGATTGCGCAAAGTCACAGAGTCACGAAGGCCACTGGTTGTGACAGAAGCGTCTAAGGCACTCGTGGGTGCCGCGCTCAAAGTAGACTCCGAATTATTACATCTTTCTGAGGCAGCATCAGTGCTCTTGAAATTTGTATCGCTCAAAGGCTTCAAGATACCGGCAGTCGCCGATGCACCATCAGCATCATTGGGAGCAGCTGCACTAGCGGATGACGATGCTGTGTCTCGAGTAGCATTCGACGTGGAATTGTCAACAAAAGGATGAGGAGCGTCTGGGACAGGGGCAGACCCGTCAGAGACCGTGTTCGAATGATTACCGATAGAATTTGCTCTGCTAGGTGATTCGTAGGTATTGTTGTCTTTGGAAGAAAGACTCTTGCCTGAAGTTTCCGAAATGCTATCGTTAACAGAAGTGGCTCCTTTTGTAGATAAAGGATGGCCATCGCTAGAGGGTTTGGCCTCCACAGGCCTCTTCGGAAGCTCCTTCACTACAGGAAGGCTACACAAGCAACAGCAGGACGAGGCCAAAGTACCAGGGCACTTGGCAGAGACCCTCCTCCCCTGCAGACAGCCTGGCGCAAGTGTTTGCTTCATATCGTCTACGAGGACCTGGCCCAAAAAAAGACAAAACATATTAGAGTACATCTGTAATCATAGTACCTAGCCATTTTAAAAAACGGCTCATGTTATTATCTGAAGAAATTGCCATATTAATATTTCATGCACGATATTCTTTGCAGTAGCCGAGGCACAGTAGCATATGTACAACAAAGTTTAAAGACTGCCTGAAAGTAAGATTAAAATCTACAGCGTCTGGCACCGCTAACAGCGTCACACGCCACGTTGTTGCAATGCACTTTAAAACAGCAACTATTGAGTGAAAGATCGCAAAAATTTCAAAAATTTCAGGTGCAAATTTATCATTATTATAGTGGGTTGGGATACAAGCGCCGCAGGCATCACGCCCGCCTCGGGCCGAAAACAAAAGATCGGCATATTGTCAGTTTTTACGCTCTGTCATTTCCACTGCAAAAGGTTTAACACTTTTGTTCAGTATATACCCAAAAGGAGCAGCAAGAAACGCAGCCTAGCTAAGAGCTGCATGCATGTACAAAGCCAATAAGCGACGAGAGGCTATCTAAATGGACTGCATAGCTGCACCTAAGATCATCACCCAGAACACGTGACTTCTGCTATTCTTAAGTGCCGTCATTTTTTGAGTCACAGGTACGTACACTAGTAAATAAACAGACGCAGGGGAAGTTCGCTTTAGGCCTCTCTTGAAAAACTTCCGACGATTCATGTTTGCTAAGGTCTCAGTCCGGTCCGCCAGCATAATACTAGCACAAAAAAATGGCTGGGTTTTTCAGTTTTTTTTTTTTTGGGAGGGGAGGTGGGTTTGAATGCCAACATTGCCGAAACTGCACATGTTCAGAAGTCCACTCCAAGCTAAAAAAAAAAGTTTTAGTGCAGTCAGACAGTCAGGTAGCTAATGAATTACAGACACCGAATGTTAAAAAAAAGTCCAAACACTCGGTGAGGTATCCTATTTCAGAAGGCATGTACACAGATCACGAATCGTGGATAAAGTTGAAAAAAAAAGAGAAGCTATTTGAGACGAGGCACTATGATGGGGATGATATATTCAGATCACGAGAGATTTAAGACTATTAAAAATCTATGCTTAAAGCTAATGCAAAAAATCATACGAATGGATAGATGAATCATAGATGCAGAGCTTATTAGAAACTCTTTGGATGCTCTGAGCGAGAGTACCTAATATCACTCACCTTTATAATCTTGTTGATGCTGTGCTGCACGAGATGATACGAATCTGGCTTTTGTTGGATGCTGGGGGGAAGCTGAGGTAATCGATCGCCCCCTCTGGGGCCCACGCGGAGATTCTCCTTGGGCCGCTGCATTTCTTGTAAAGTTCGCACCAATTCGTTGATCTTTTTACATTTTGGCTGGTAATCTTCATCATCAGAAACAGCGCCCTTGTTGCGTGATTTGCTCTTCTGCCGCCCGCCTTTGTAAGATGGGCTTGAGGGTCGCCGGTAATGAAGTCCATCAGAGTCTCTACCGTGATCTTTCTTACTTGAGTGCTGATCCTGCACTTCTGAAGTACCACGATTTACTGGGCCGCCACGTTGGAGAGAACTGCCTTGGTCTACAGTGGAGGAATGATTGGCATCACGAACGGGCTGGGCGCTCTTGCTTCGACTGCTAAAGCTGGGCTCAGCGCTGTGGTGACTAACCGAGCTGGAATATTTGGCAGTTGAAGAATGTTTATTGGATTTGTGTTTGCCTGAAGATTGTTTCTGTGGTTGTTTACCAGGAGACTTAGGTTTTCTTTTGCATTTGGGGCTCCTTTTTTCAATTTTTTTAGGCGATTGATGAGATTTCTTTTCACTTTTATCGTCCATGACCCGCACTTTAAACTTGGACACGTCAATATCTGTGACGGATACTCCCCGAGATGCAGCAACCTTCTTCAGTATCTGAGATCTGGGAAGAAAGACATGCCCAGTATAAAACAAAAGGAAAATCAAAGCAACAACGAATAATAAGACATACAATAGCAAGACACAACTCTTAAAAATCAAACTGCATATCGATAGTAGTAGAGGTTACGGTGATTACAAACTAAAGCGGTAAATTATGATTGAATAGTTTTGGTTTCGATCTCTAGAACAAAGGTAATCTAACAGAGGAAGAAATGATAAACAGATGGTATGTCGATAGAAACGGGCAACCCATGGAGGAAAGTGTTCCCACACAGGATCAACGCGCATAGGAACAGCAAGTCGGGAATAAAGAGGAAGAACAGAAAAAAGTAAATTCAGTACGAGTAGCGTAATCCGGGCCGACTAGGGACGTCGCGCCGGACGGGGTGTTGAGACAAAAAAAAAAGACCAGGAAAAAATAAATAGGAGTGAGCTTATTCTATTGGCACATGACTTGGCTACAAACCCTATGTAAAATTTGACTCATAAAAGATGGTTAAGTACTGAAGGGGAGAAAATTTGTGAATGGTTTTAACATTGTCTCATCTCACCCCACTACCGAAAGTGTCTCACCTCACCCCCACCGACCCTATTAGATTGGAAGAAAGCAAAGTGGACACAAAGACACACGTCCCTAGGGCCAAACTACAGGCTAAAGTAACCCATATAATCCCCCTGGGGTCACTGCTCCTCAGAACATAGGACAGCGAACTCTATTAATCTAGCCCAATGGCCCAACCAATACTCACCGAAAAGAAATTAAACACTATATCTAATAGATAGCTGCGCAGTCACAAACGGCAATATTGGGTAGTAATATAGCAACGATAACTTACAACGAAAAAGCAACGCATCAGACAAAGTGCGCCATAAGTTTAGTGACTATATGATATTGCAACATATTAAAACAGGCTAACTCAGCACAGGTAGGTACAGAGCACTTTCTACAGTAGGTTACCTTTCATTATACAAAGACAATTCTTCTACTTATTTTTCGAGATAAGTGTCAAACATTTAAAATGTTAATAGTATGTTAGTGCATAGGTATGTTGTAACTATAAAAACAAAGAAAAATACAACGGAACTATTTCCCAAGTTTTGGCAACATTTGCTTATCGCACGAGGTTCTGCTGGTACGCCAGTTTATGCAACATCACTCTCTAGTCAACATGGGCGAGAAAAGCGGTCTAACCAGTGAAGAAAACATTAAAGTGACATCGTTATTGGCTTTTGGAAAGACAACACCCGAAGTTTCCAAGGAATTACAGCGTGATCACCAAACAATTAGGGCTTATGCAATTGAAGGTAAGGTCAACCGGAAAACTCTGGATAGAGCCTCTA
>LQNS02278165.1:2187293-2201322 GCA_001587735.2 Parhyale hawaiensis
TTGGTATGGTTCTCCTGTTCTGGTTACTTTTACTAATTAACACACTTCACAAACACTTGCGACATGATTCCAAATGGGAAAGCCAACGCTCGTATCTAAAGTTCCTGATGCGACAAACCTCCAGACAAAATAATCGGCAACGCCCTGAACCTGGCTATAGTGTGGTCTTTGCACGATATATTTTCTTGCTATTATTCTTACATACCTTATGCAAATCAACTGCGACATCTAACTACTTAGACGAAAACTCATAGATAATAAACTCTGGATGCAGAAAGCAACCTAAAACTTCTCATCCTGAACCTTCCATTGTCGTACTTTTTTTTGTATTTTGTTTTTGAGGAAACCTAAAATATTTTTTTGCAAGCCAGCGTCACCGTTGCAGATCCCTCCCCGTACCATGGGTGGGGAGGCGGCAGGCTATATAAAGAAGCGCCGCAGAACTCGTTTTCATTCCGGACTGAAGTATCGTCGAAGAAGGTAAGGCTTGTGTCTCGGATACAGCTATTTTTGCCTTGTAGCGGTAAGAGGTTATGCAGAGAATAAAGCGGCTGTGAGATTAGTGTTGCTGTAGGTTATCTGATCACTTTCGAATGAAGAACAGTTGGGCCATTAAATATAAGTCAACCGCTTACTGTGCAATAATTTCCGGAAAGTGTTTTATAGTATAGTTTTGCCTTACTGCTCCTTATATTGGATTTGTGTTATATTGTAAAATATGCGTCATTTGCACATGTATGGGATACATCAGAACCAACGGGTCTTTTATATATATGTGTAAAGTTTTTATTTCTTGTCTATTCATTTACTGGTGTGGATTTTAATTCTTATATTTTTAATATTCTAAAGCTAATATTTTTGGCATGCCTTCATGTTCTGATACGATAAACTACTGAATGAAACGAATCTTTTAACTGTTCTTGCTACAGCTTTTAATTACCTCCTATGAGGTAGAAGGTTGTGTTTTTGTTGGCGAATGTCTGTTATTCAGTTAGTTTGTCACCAAAATAACTCAAAAAGTTATGCACAGATATTTGCAAAGTTTTCAGGAATTCTTTGGTATGTTAGGAGGAATAGATGATTAACTTTTGGTGAAGATCCGTGCGACAGTTTGTGTGTCTACCTCTTTTACTTGGGAACAGCTCAATTAAAGTATATGAACGTATTTTCATGAGAATTGTCCAAATTATTAGGACTATTGCAGGAGCAAATAACTCAATGGCCAAATTTTGGTGATGATCTGCCACTAGGTTTGTTTATCTGTCTCTGAGTTTCTTTTTATTTTTGTCACTAACATATCCCAAAACGTTATCAACGGATTTTCATGGAATTTGCAGGAGTTGTTAGAAATGGTAACAGACACAAATGACCAAATTTTGGTGATGATCGGTTCGTCTGTTTGTGTCTTTGACGATATTTTTGTCATAATGTTTGTTTATCTCATCCCATACGGGAGGAGACACATGAAATGTATAAATAACTAAAAATATACGGAAAAATAAAAATATATAACTGCGCATGGGTGAGTATCACAATGCGTTTTGAAACTCACGGCGAGCAAAGTGTTAGTTAGTTATGAGAGATTCCAGGTCCAGGAGTCGGACCCAGAAGGAGGCACGAAGATATGCCCCGCCTCTCCCCGCAAAAGTAACGGTAAAGTCAACTTGACCGCACCTTGTACTGGGAATCCCACGCGTACTAATGTGTGCTGCGAGTAAAGGTCATTTGTCCCCTGAAACCCTGGAAATATTTAGAGTTTATATTGATTCAAGTTTCGTTTTTGCCGTACGAGAGTCGTGGTATAATGTTCTGAAAATGAGGGCGAGGGATCGATGCATTTGTTTTCCATCATCAAAACTAGATGTGGCGGAATATTGGAAACGCTGACAGAGTTTCCAGAAAAAGAAGCAACGCGCTAGTTTTTGGTAATCAAAATTGGACACCGGCGTACAAAGAAATGCCTGCCGCCTGCATCGAAAGATCGAATTATGATTGGGACAACGGTACAGCTTAGGTTTTCAGAGTCTCACACAAAACTAGCTCTTAAGTTACCAATGGTCTTAACATCAGAGTACTTTATTGTCTTTAAGAATATGTTTGTCTCTTCCATTAGGTGTCAATAAACTTTATTGTTAAAGGGGTCATCGATTGGCATGATGAAACAAACTAATATTTTTTTCATAATTGATGCTGTGTTCAGCATAATATTATTTAGGGCACAGTGCACTGAAGTATTCCTTTTTGATACTAACATGACAAGACACAATCAGCATATTAGTCTGTGGAGTTCCACAGGTAAAAGGCCTTATGCCCAATCGAGAATGTACAGGCAGTTATCGGCTGCCTATGAGTAAACACTGAGAGGTATCGGATAACACCGGCTAAGCTCCTATCAACTTCCGATTGGGTGTTAGCATGGAAGTTCAGAACGTGACTCAGTTTGCTGTTGAGGCGCCGAATTGAACTAAACCTATAATAGGCCTGATTTGCCAGGAACTTCTGACAGATGCGTTGGTTTTACCTCGTTGGATCGATTTTCTAGAGTTAAGCCTCAATCGATTACGTTTGAGACTTCTGAAAACTCATAGCAAAACTGTTCCGTAAAACAGACTTTGCCGCAGCCTCGAGGGCAATCGGGTTGTGTCTGACTCGAGTACTAGCAGCACGATCTAATCTATACTGTCAAAACAAACGCTCCTCTCTGAAGTTTCAAAACAAGCTTAGCCTACTGACCTTAGCTCGACTGAACCTTTCAGGGGTAAGCAACAGCATCTTAGTCCTATATTACTAGGCAGCACTGCTTCGTTACAGAGATTCTCCCGTAGCATCACAACAAAACCAAGAGCAGTTTTAGTACGGCCCTGGTAAGATAGGGTTCCGTCAGCTGTAACGCCACTACCAGGGATCCTTCATAGAAAGGTAGACGGTTAGGTTCATGCGCCTCTCCACTTAGCAAAGCTTTCCACTCCTTAATATGACACCATGGAAGCCAAGAGCGAGTAGCGATCTCCAAGAAAACGAGGCATACATACAGTGAGCCAAGGTATTACTCCTGGAAATTTTGAGCCTTAAAACACCAAACATTTCATCAATATCGTATAAATGTTACCGGTCCCATCCCAGTTTGCCCCATCCCTCACATACTGTACGCCCGGGGACCCATGAAGTGGGGTTAACGTGCGAGACGAGAGGCGAATTAAGGCGAAGCTAGTAGGCACTGCGTGGTCCCAGGCATCGAAGTGGAGAGAATACATCATTTGGATAAAACAGTTGAATAAATTGGAGTAGCGTCAGTTTACGTAGAATAATATGGTTATTTTTATTCATACGTGCTTTATTAAACGCTCACAACAAGCAGTTCTCAGTAAGAGGCCTTTTAGTGGAAACATTGGGACCGTGCAAATTAGCTACTTATTTACTTTTTAACGGGTTAACACTGACGGCCCAATAGTGTCCGTTAATCCAAAACCAGTAGTAAATCTTGTCCCATATGCTAGCTTTAAATATGTTACTTTATGGTAATAATAATAACATGTATTTCTCCACAGGCGGGAGGTATAAGTAAGAATGAATACCTCACAGTGTTGCGCCCTTAATTTGTGGGTACTGTATCCATATGAGAAAATTATTTTAGTTTTTTTATGCAGGAGAGGAGATGGTCCTAAGCCAGGGGTGGGCAAACTTTTTGTTACAGAGGCCACACAGACTTTTAAAAATTGAAAGACGGGCCGGGCCTGCGCCTGATGCATACTTACCAAAGATCACAAATAACATATTTTAACATATTTGCTTCAGATACAGATGTGTAATTTTCGAATAAGTCTTTAATACGAACTTAGAAAGAGTTGATGCATCTAAGAACCCAAGACCTTTCGCGGGCTGGATTAAAAAAAAAAGGAGGTCCACATATGTCACGTGGGCCGTAGTTTTCCCACCCCTGCTATAGACTATATATCCTGATAATGTCGGTTAAATCGGAAATAACTGTAGATTTCAGAAAAATCGATAAGGAGGTACCTTGTAGTGTTTTTTTCGAAAAAAATCTCAAAGATCCAAGTCAACAGATCCTCCTCATAATTGCGCAGAAGGAAGGCTTTAGTATTAGGGTTATTGTGCCGTGGTATTCCCGTTTCCAAATGCAGAGGACATACACAATTTACTACAAAAAAATTCGCCAACTCAAGAAGCAATATTCTTATTTCCCAAATAAACTATAACTTTTTACCAAAACATAAATTCACCAAACTGATACTGAATTTATACTAAGTATGATATGGACAGTACATGCTGGTGATATCGGTGAAATAGAAAATAACTGAAGATTTTATAAAATATCCAAGTGGGTACCTTACAGGTTTTTTTTTATAAATCTTGGAAAATCAAAGGCAGCAGAACTTCCTCATATTTGCACAGAAGAAAGGTGTCAGCATTAGGATAATTGTAAGCTATGACTTTTTACTTTAACATCGGCGAAATCGGTTTTTACTTTAACATCGGCGAAATCAGGAACAATTGGAGATTTTAGAAAACTCACGGAGAAGGGTACCTACCTTGCAGTTTGTTTCGAAAAATGTTTGAAAAATAAAAATCAGCAGAACCTATTTCAACAGAAGAAAAGTATTAGTATAAGGGATATTGCGTCGTGATATTCCACTTCCCAAATGAAAAAAGGAACGTGAATTGTTTTGTCGTCATTTGATGTACGTAAGACCCGCTAATTACACCTGTGCATCAAGAAAGCTTGCAACTGCTGCCATTTGCACAATTATGTCCCGAGTTGTTTGGTCTAAACGCAAATTTCTTTATTTTTGCATATTCTTGCAGAATGCATAGTTCCAGTTAGTTATCTGGTTTTGTTTTTGTGTAACGCTATTAACAGTCTCGTAAATGCTAACAATTTTTGTCGGCGCCGCCATTTGCGCAATAATGATCCGATTCCTTTCATCCAAGTCTCAATTTCTTTCTCTTTGCATATTCTTGTGGCATGCAAGGTTCCATTTACGTCTCCCGTTTTGTACGTGTGGAGCATTTCCACCTTGTGATAAATGAAGTCGCTGACCGATGATTTTTCTTACGCTGCCATTTGCACAATTTTGACTATATTCCCCTCGTCGAAACGAGCTGAACAGAATATAAATGCTGGTGATACCGGTGATATCGGAAGCTACACTTTACTTTGGTAAAACTGCTATTGGGGTATCCGACTGTTTAAAAAATCCCTAGCAAAGCTTCTTCATTTTTGCACAGAAGGTATTCGTATTAGGATAATTGCGCGGTGGTATGCTCATTCCCAAATGCAGAGGGAAACGCATAATCCAAGACAAAACAATGCGCCAACTCAAGATGAAATATTCTCATTTATTTGAAACTAGCTATTACTTTTTATTGTGATCGTCTCATATTAATTGCTTAAAATGAGTTAATATATCTAAGATCCCAAAACCTTCGCGGGCCGGATTAAAAAGAATTACGGGCCGGGTGTGGCCCGCGGGCCGTAGGTTGCTCGCCCATGTCCACGGCATTACCAGACTTCTGTCTGCCGCTAGGCGGCTAGTTAGACACTCTTCTCTGTCCCTACTCTCCCCTCTAGCTACGCCACTGCATGGGAAACGGCATTGTCTGTGAAACCGCTTATCAAACCACGTCTCGTATAATAGCATATAATCGCAGCAAGATCTAGGAATAAACTCTCGATACATTTTAAATGAAACAGCAGTGAACGAAACATATCCTGCTCTGATTCTAAGTGGCCTTTAAATGGCTGAGGGGGGCACTTGCGATCCAATGATCGCTGTAAAAAAAAAATAACGGAGGCCTTCATCCATTTTCTTCTGATATGACTGGCTTGCAGCATGCCCTCCTGTGATTCTGTGTTAGCTTATAAATAAGCACATTAATTCCTACACTCTACAGCCTACGCATTTTCTGCAGTTTGTTGTTATGGCTAGATTGTAACATTTAAATGTGCCCCCTCACCATTCTCATTATGTGCGTGACCACCAATATTTATAACTGGGCCTAATCACTAGGTTGAATTTTGGCTACTTTGTTTGTACTTGTGAGCTTGTAAATGTATTTTGTGAACCCGCTGTGTTCTTAATAAAAGTTATTTATTATTTATTTATTATTGGCTCCCAAATCAGGAAGTATCTTTCTTTTAAAAACGTCCTGTTGCCCACAGTATTCCGTTCTGTATAAAAATTCACACAGAGACCGGTAATGTGATAATAATTAAAATTATTTAGTTAACGTATTTTGTTTAGAATAACCAAATATTTTAGTTATTATTGCAAAATTGACGAAAAAAGTTTCGATAATGGTACATCTTTATTTCTATAGTATTACTTCAATGTTTTGGTAATAATGACCTTATATTATTAGCTACTAAATGCTCTTCTGTAAGGAGTAAAATGACCAAATTCAGACAAGTACCAAAGTTTTTTAGTTAATTTTAACGTAAAATTTGGTAAGGTAACCAAAATATTTAATTAAGTAAATTGGCAATGTTAACTAACAATTTAGTTGATCTGATAGCCAAACCAGTAACTTAGTTAACTCGACTAAATTCTGTTTAATGCAACCACACCGATCTCTGTGAGAAATTCAAGCCAATTTCCTATTTGCTTTTTGATAAACATTCTGAAAATTGCATTTCTTTTTTAGATGGCGCTCAAAACAGCTGCGATTGTTCTGGCCGTCCTGTGTGTAGGGGCCCTGGCGTCTCTCTACAATCCTGTACACTACCCCAACATTCATCCCAACTTCGTCAACCAGTTCTATGGCGTCCGACCAACGCTCGGTCAGTATGGCTGTCAGTTCTGGTGCCAAAGCCACTACACCCGGCAATATTACTGCTGCACCACTCCTCAGCAGGCGGCCATTGGGAACCTCGGTCATGGAGTAGGAATCGGAGTAGCAGGTGCCTATAATCCTTACGATCCTTACAACCCTTACGGCCATCAGGGATGAGCTGGACCAACTAGGTCGGATTGGCAAGCACATTGTTCGAAGACTCGCAACCTCTACGGATAATGACAAGCTGGATATACAGATCGGACTGGCAGGGCCATATCCACATGACAATCCCTCCAGATAAAAAAATAGTTGGATGAACAGAAGGCAGACGCACATCCATGAGATCCTCACAACCCCAGCAGACAATATGAATCCCCAAAAACAAGATCGGATTGACATAGACACTGCCCGAAACGACCGTTATAACCCTCAAGGATAGCAAGAAAATGCATGGACCAACAGTTCATCATCTGATGAACCAGGGAGCACCAACTCCAAAGTTTTCAGCTCATCAAAAACTATGGGACAATTAATGTACGAATGAAGTAACGCAAACATGGCAGGCACCGAACTGTTGCTTGACTCCGGGATCGGCAGCGTTATTGAAATTCCATATAACATAAGGTATATACGATAGAAACAACTGCGGAGTTGGTCAACGTCCAAAATATTGTATTAATAGAGCAAGGCCCGATGAAAACGATTGTTCCCTATCTTAACGGCAGGCACACTTGGCAGTTATGCTTTGTTTGTCTTTTTAATTGTTTTATAGGTCCCTGATACGTATGGCCCCTATGCTTATAAAACTATAAGATATGAGTTAGCAGTTGTTTCTTTGGCATCGTTCAGTCAGTCATATATACCTATAGTATTCAACCGTAATTATTCTCTTCGCTAGATCTCATCCACGTATAGTTTAGCAAATTCATCGATGTACGCATGCCAGAACAGGTAAACTGTATTCGTAATTTAAGAGGTGCATGAATGAATTAATGAGATGTTAGTCAGAAAGGATAAGCATAGACGCTCTCTTGTGCACACAATAAATTACATGAACTTCAATAAACTTTTATATCTATCGATTTTCAAAGTTTTTCGTCACTTTTACCCCTAACCTTATCTGCAGGTGGTCAAAATCTTGACATGGAATAGGACATCGGCAGTGTAGTAGCTAGGTTTATACATATAAAATCGAACGTGTTGATCACATTATGCAAGGATCTGTGATAAACATTTCACATTTTTTGTAGTGCACAGCTTTAAGCTTTTAAATTATATGAATAATATTTTGAACTGATTGATATTTCTCATCATCTAACATGTACTTTGAGGTAACTAAAAATCTATTTTCCCAATAGAGCATGGGCCAGCTCAAGCCAGCATATGATGCATACTTGCCTCATTATTTGACATTCCAACCAAGACCATCAAAGTTTGACATTCCAACCAAGACCATCAAAGTTTGACATTCCAACCAAGACCATCAAAGTTTGACATTTCAACCAAGACCATCAAAGTTTGACATTTCAACCGAGACCATCAAAGTTTGACATTCCAACCAAGACCATCAAAGTTTGACATTCCAACCAAGACCATCAAAGTTTGATATTCCAACCAAGACCATCAAAGTTTGATATTCCAACCAAGACCATCAAAGTTTGACATTCCAACCAAGACCATCAAAGCTTCACTTTTCAAGCTGAATCCTCGGGTTGTAATGGCAATCGGTAAACGCGGAGATCTGCTTTTTGTCCACAAATGAAATTTCAGGATATTTAGTAAACCTACACACTTATAAAACGTGCTAGTTTGCAGTAACTACCTGCAGCTAGGGAGCTGAAATTTTTCTGCTACATATTGAGTAACCAGTAACATAGTAGGATCAACGATGAGTTAAACATATAACACTGAAAGTTATAATCGAGTAACCAACACATTTATTGTACAGCTTCTCATAATACTCTCAATGACAGAGACCTTACAGACGTCGAGTAGCAAAACGCTTAACGTCACCACATTTTTTGTCGCTTGAGAAACTTATAAAATGCTTACAATATTCTACGAAAAGCATCTGTAATGTTCCTCAATGAAATGCCAACAGAGACCTGCAAAAAATTGAGAAACAGACTCAGACTGTGAACTATTTGTCATCAAGCTAACGATTCCGTATAACACAATAAATAAAGGGAAGCAACTGTTCAAGTTGAGAAGCACTTCTTTGCTCAGCTCCCTGTTGCTATCAACCGTTACTGCAAGCTGACAACACAGTGTTCAGTGGAAAATGAATACAGTGAGCGACGCCCATCGCGCACCGGCATATTTCCCACGCCCCCCCCCCCAGAAGGGTGACGCCTCCGAGTGTCTGTGACGGGTAGGGTCGCAACTCGCCGGCTCGTTCGATTGGGTTGCCAAAGCCGATCTAATCCAAATCCATTTGACTTGATTTATCCGAAAATTTAGACAGGAACTTTGGCTTCATCACTTAGAACCGTGTTGCAAGAGTTAGAAGCGATGCGATTATATTAAGAAGACTGAAAAGTCCACTTTATCGAGTAAGATCGAGTTCTTGGAAGTCTCAAAGGAAAGCGATGGCGAGACAATGGCTAAAACTAGAATCAACGGGACGAAGCAAGCTCACCTATCTGAAGTTTGGGACATGTTGGGTCAGTGGGCTTGGCTTAGATCGACGTTGACGACCCACTTGCTGTTTATTTGTACCCCGGTACGGCAAGGGCACGCTAAGCTAACTATAATAGAACCGGCGTACGTCTGGAAATCCGAGTGCTCAACACACCTTTGCGTACCGACTGCGGCATACAAAATAATTTATCAAGCTGGTTGATTGCGTTCGCGTGCTCTTTAAGCCAAGTGTGGTAGGGTAATTGCAGAAGCGCACCGGCCTACTGGACAGCAGCCATGCCGCTACCAAGGAGGTTTTACAGAAGGAGGGAATACAGCCACGTTTCACCGTTCTGGCCAGCAATATTTTTTTTTCTTTTGTTCTTCGATGGCTGCTCACCTCCCACAGGCTTCTAGCTAATCGTGCAGCCAATCAGCGAGTCCGCCTGGCTTCAGCCTTCAGATATCGTTGAGCTACAGTTTCCTTCTTCTGTTATACTGCCTTGACCGCTGCTGACCATAAGTTCCAAAGCCGCTGCCGAAGCTGCCAGTGAGATTTCTAGGAAATCATAGGATCCTTAATTGCGGGAAAAAACAAGCTTTGGTAGCCCTGGGCGCCGAAAGACAGACACACACACACACACGGTAAAAGCTCTACATCTCGGCAAATACTTCACGGGCTGTAATTACAGTATTAGCTTGTGTCAACTTTCTGGCAGCATTGACTTCTTCTACTTTGGATGCCGTCATAGGCGTTATTCGCAACCCGAGAGCTATAGACGCACCAAAACTTCATCTTGATGATTACAACTCAGTTTTGCGCCGTCACGAATAATCGATCTGAGCTTGCATCTGACACTCAATCCAAGTATTATAACCACCGTGCTAGAGCGGAAGTTCCGGGCAAGTTGAAATTAATAGAGTAGTTTAACTTACCCTGGTTGCGCCAAGAGATGTGGCGTCTTACTTAAATTGATCAAGCACTCAAAACTTTGTGGTCCACAAAAGCGTCATTAGAGACCCATTTTTCACTCTGTTTTCAGTGTTGCCTTTGTTCTCTGGCGGAGAGAGAAATGTATCAATCTTGTTGAAGTTTTTTTTATTTCTCTGTTGTTTCAATCTCCTGTTGTTGAACCGTCCCTCCCGGCCCTCTTGTTCAGCAACAGGAAATGGAAGCACAGTCGAAATAATGCTAAAATCTTTTCCAGCCAGGTAAGAAAACATAGAAAAGAAACTAAAATGGGAGTCAGATGACGCATAGTAAAGAAAGGGTAAGAAATAAATTACCCAAATTAGGGGTAAAAAAAATTATCTAGGACATTTCATTGCCAGAGAGGGCTTGCATTTTTACCCCTATACTGTGAATAATTCATTTTTTACCCCACCTTACTATAATTGTAGGCCAAAAAGCTGGAAGTACTTGCTGGTCATTTTGTATATATACTAGACTGCCCATGGCCCGTTCGGTCATCATCACGATCGTCTTTGCTTTCGCAAAAAAAAGGATGTTATTCAGCTGCTCATAGACCACACGCTCCTCGACTGTCCACTCCTGCCCGCTCGAGTCACCATCACCAGCTTCTTTGCTTCCTAAAAGAATTTTCCACACTCCGCCTGTAAGCACGGGGAAATATATGTGTTAAATATTCCAGTTACATCTCCCGTATCACCTATAAATTTACGCAGCCGAGCCCAGATTCATCTTCCGTATCACGGATACAGCCGAATTAAATCTTCAACGTTTGAATTTCTTCCTATCTTAAAGTGCAGAAACTGTCTGCCAACAAGATGACAAACAAGTAAATAAATAAAGTTAATAGACTTTTAGTATGATACTAGACGGCCCGTGACCCACTGGGTCACCATCGTTAGCGGCTTCGCTTTCGCTGGTCATAGACAACACGCTATTTGACAGTCCACTCCTGCCCGTAAAGGCCACCATCACCAACTTCTTTACTTCCTAAATAGGAAGATTAAGCCTTCTGCCTGTAAGCAAGGATAAATATACCTGTGTACAGTATATATGTACCTCGTATCCCAGTAGTAATTCCCGTTTCACCTTCAAATTTAACGTACATGCTCATGCAGCCGAGCTCTGGTTCACCTTCTGCATATGATAGATACTGTTGAATTAAATATTCAAAGCTCGAATTTCTTCTTATCTTAAAGTGAAGTAGCTGTGTGCAAACAAATAAGTAAATCATACATAAATAAACAAATAGATAAATAAACAAGCAAGGTTCACAGACTTTTAGCATAATATAGATAGATCTACATATATTTATACTTCACGCGTAGCAAGCGATACGGTAATAATGCGAGCGAGAACAAGTGTTATGCGAAAGAGATACCTATATAATAATGCTAATGTCAAAAATAAGCAATAATGTACGCATGATTGTTCGGCGAGCGCTTTCGGTATCTCGACCCACATGGTCATAGTATCGCGGACACGCATTCTTTGTTTTCGTATGGTTGTAATGTTCGGTTTACTCTTCCTCCCAGTTCCAACTGTCCAAAGAATGGATGACGTTGATGCAATCATGCAAGTATGTGCATCAGTGCATGAGGTGTGATCGCTTGGTTTGATTATATACATGCATTTGTTACTTCTACTTCGGTCTACATAATCCAAACCGATTAACCCAGAATATACCTAACTAACCATAAAACTGAATCTCGCTTTTATGGTCAGAGTCTGTAAGCAATTTTTTGCCACTTAAATTGCAAACTTGAAGCAAACGAAGTGCTAAATTTTATTCCTAAAACACAGGGAACTCATCAATAAGAAGCTGTGGACGCAGGGAGCGACTCAACACTGCATATCCTGAGGCTTGCATTATCATATTTTTTGGGAACTATAAGTATTTTTTTTGCAAGCCTGCGGCACCGATGCAGGTCTACGACGCAGTCCCGCAGCATGGGGTGGGGCTGCGATCGGCTATATAAAGAAGCGCCGCAAAACTCGTTTTCATTCCGGAATAAAGTANTTTGCAAGCCTGCGGCACCGATGCAGGTCTACGACGCAGTCCCGCAGCATGGGGTGGGGCTGCGATCGGCTATATAAAGAAGCGCCGCAAAACTCGTTTTCATTCCGGAATAAAGTAACGTCGTAGAAGGTAAGGCTTGTGTTCCTGATTTAATTGATTTAGCCACATAGCGGTTACCGGTTATGCAGAGAATAAAGCGGTTGTGAAGTTAGGGTCGCTGTAGATTGGTTGATCGCTTTCTATTGAAAAAACAATTGGGGAATAAAATATGTAGTTTAACGGCCTACTATACTGAATAAGAATTTCCGGCTAGGTATGTTATTACAGTTTGGCCGTATTGCCGCTCACTGGATTTCTGGCATATTTCAATTTTTTGTTATACTAGCGGGACCCTGGGCATTCGCATGAAATTTGCTTTGGAGCTGGGGAGTAAAACCCCTACACAAAGATAGGTTCACAGGACTCTCCATTTTGAGAAAGATTTTACTCCTTCATAGTCATAGCATGGAAGCCACAGCGAAGAGCGACCACCGGAGAAACGAGCAGTTGCGGCTCGTTCCATTTACACACCGCAGAATTGCAGCACCTCCTACTTCCACTACGCATTATCGATATTATTCAATACAGCGAGGAGTTTCGTTCTATTGTTTATGAGAACCTCAACATGGTCTGATCAATAAACCTAATGTCAGTGGACACCCCGTAGTATGTAGTTCAGGAGTTTCCCACTGGAGGTGCTCGCACCCCATGGGGTGCGAGACGATCTTTCAGGGGGTACGAAATCTTGGATTATGCAAATTAGCAAAGTTAACCTGAATAAATTGGTTGCGCAAATTTCATTCTCCTTTATCATGATCATGCGAGTAACTGATTTTTCATAGGGTGCAAGAACACGTTGAAGCTTTTCTAGGTGTCAGGTATTAAGAAGGTTTGAAACCACTGCTTTAGTCCAAAACAATAAATAAATTTTTGTATGGAATTGTGTAGCACCCCAACTAATTATTTCTACGAGCCCAGCTGCACCTGATATATTCTACGAGCATTTCATGGGAATGAGCAAGATGAATTCCATAGAGAGGTGCTTACTCGATCTTGGCCCAGTCGGAGGTGTAAAATATGGCCAGAGGTCCACAGCCTTCTTCTACTTAGTTATTGCGTCGCAAGTGCCCTCCTGTCAGTTTGTGTTATCTTCATAGTTAGCGACTTCGCAAAGTTATTCCAACACTCAATATATAGCAAATACATTTCCTCTAGTTCGTTTACTTGCTTTCTTTAGGATTTCTGCTTATTTGTTTTATAGAAAGTTGCACAAAATTTGCTGCTATGGCTAAAATGCGACAAATTTAAATGTGTCTCCTAAGCTTTAGCCCTCAAATAACAACGCATCTTTCTTTTTATAAAGACCTGTAGCCCTCCACACATAGCATACCGGTCTATATTAGAAGTTTTAGCCAATGTCTTATTTGAACCTTTTAAAAATATACTGAACTTGTGTACGTCTTCCTTTTTAGATGGCGCTCAAAACAGCTACGATTGTTCTGGCCGTCCTGTGTGTAGGGGCCCTGGCGTCTCTCTACAATCCTGTACACTACCCCAACATTCATCCCAACTACATCAACCAATTC
>LQNS02278165.1:2232760-2257119 GCA_001587735.2 Parhyale hawaiensis
CTGAACTTGTGTACGTCTTCCTTTTTAGATGGCGCTCAAAACAGCTACGATTGTTCTGGCCGTCCTGTGTGTAGGGGCCCTGGCGTCTCTCTACAATCCTGTACACTACCCCAACATTCATCCCAACTACATCAACCAATTCTACCACACCCAGCCGACTGCCGGTCTATATGGCTGCCAATACTGGTGTCGGAGCCACTACACCAGCCAATATTACTGCTGCACCACTCCTTACCAGGCGGGCATTGGAACCGTCGGCGGTGGAGTCGGAATCGGAGTAGCAGGTGCCTATAATCCATATGATCCTTTCAACCCCTACGGATAATGACAAGCAGGATGAACCTGATCGGACTTGCTGACAGTTTTCTAGCTAACTCACTCAACAGGCGTGCACCTCTTTCGATTGCTCACGCAACCTTTACGGATAATCACAAGCTGGATGAACCATATCGGACAGACATGCACTTCTTTCCGTTATTCTCTCAACTTCTACGGATAGTGATCACCTGGATGAACCCGATCCGACTGGCAGGCACCTCTTTATACATGACTCCCTCAGTCCTTATGGATACTGACAAGCTTCATAAACCAGATCTGATTGGCAGGTCCGCATTCACACCATCTGCACAATTCCTGCAGGTAATGACAAGCTGGATGAACAGAATTGGATTGGCAGGAGAACATTCATACGACCCTCGCAACAATGCGGTTAATAGAATCTTTATAAATCCCATCGGATTGACAAACTTTTATTCAAACGGCCCGTAAAACCCTTGCGGATTAAATGAAAATTCATGGACCAGCATTGCATCATCTGATGAACGAGACAACATCAACTGTTAAAATTTTAATTAATCAGAAACTACATAGGTACACAGCAATTACTGTATGGAGTATCATGAACATATGGTACATGCCCAAGGACTGTTCGCACGAGATGGTCACGAGTGTTGAAATTCCATGCAATATCGGTATTTTCTAACAGAAGCAATTACAATCAGAAGTGTGCAAGGCAAAAGTTAAGTTGTATGACCAAAGCAAGGTGCATTGAAAACTTTCTTATTCACTGCCTCTGCTAGCTTGGCAGTGTTGCTTTGTTTTTACTTTATTTATAGATTATTAATACGTACAGTACCAGTGTATAAACTATAATTGTTACAAATTCATCGTTGTTTTGCAGTTATCAACCAGTCACATATTAATCACCTTTTATCATTCTCGGTGTTTGATCTCATTCACGTATAGCTTAGCAAGCTTCATACAATATAAAAATATACAGTAAGTTCTCAAAGTTCTTAAAGAGTAAAAGTAGAGCTCTCTGCTACGCACAATGCATTCTATATGGTCTATAAGCACTACCGATTTCAATAAACTGTATTATTTACTGATTTTCAGTTTTTTTTACTCTCACCCTTGATTTATATGATTTTCTGCTGGTCAAGATCTTAAGACGGTACGGGATATTGGTAGAAATATTAAAGTAATAATTAAATTGTTTGGGCATAATGATTCAACGCAATGACAAGAGGAATTTTCACTCAAAGCAAACCCAAAGTAAGATGACCAAAATGCGAATATCTCTATGTATAAATATAGAACCATGTTAGTCAAGACCACTGATAAAATTTTACGGTTTTTAAAGCATCTCAATTCACTTTAAAAATGTTCCCTCGTATTATAAAATCAACTGTTTGGCCGTCACGTAACCTGAAATAGCCACGGGTGAATACATCACTTAAAAACATGCATCTGCGGGACCAGCAAGGGCGGCTAATTACAGTTTTGAATATCTCTTCAAATATGGAGTGAACGAGAAATCATGGAGCTGTACACTTTTGCGCAGTTTAAACGAACATAGCAACCCCAGTGTAGGAAGGATACATGACTGTGGTGTGTGCTCGTCTTTTGAGCGCCTATAGCATCACTGGTCCAAATTTATCAGGGCATATATGCAACACAAATACAGGACGAAGGAAAAACTAAATGTATAGGAGATTCATTATGCTCTCTGCTGACCCTCGAAAACGATAACAAAACATACAGTATTCAATGTAGTTATATAAATTCGCTCCTAATAATTACTTGGATAGATAACTAGAGTTATGCGGGTGCTGTTCACTGAGTGGAAGCATTTGATATTTGATGCCATACTGCTGCTACATACAGTCTATTACATAAACAAGCGCAAATTGGAGGAGTGAAACATCAAAAGGTTCGTTAGCTATTATTTTTTAGGAGCGTGTTGCAAGCATACAAACGAACGTCCATGCAGAGCAAGACCGATCACAAGGTATCTTCGACTGGGACCGAAAAGTTGTTTAGTTTAAGCTACATATAAGCCGCGCTAGGCTCACTTGTTAGGGACTTCAGACAGAAACGTTGACTTCGTCACCGTGATTTGAGATGCAGATTTAGACCTCGAATCGAGTACTCTGGAGGCGGATGGCCGAAACCTCATGCATGCTTGCTCCGAAAGAAAAAAATGCACTTTTGGCCGTCTCAAGTAAAAGCGAATCGATATTAACACGAAAAACACGATATATAGTTGTGAAACCAACGATCGTGTCTGAAGTTTGGATAAGTCAAGGCTAGTAGACTTAGCTTAACTCGACTTTACAATATCAATTGATGGCACCCATAAAACATCGGGCCTGACGAATAACAGGTGCATACTCAAGTCATTATCTTCTTCTGGCACCTACGGCGAGATATGAAACCCTCGAGGTAAATAGACTATACAGTCTATACATAGCATTGCAAGCGTAATGGATATTATATGAAGATACAATGTATACTGTATAGCTGCGAGTGTGGACTACGTGTGACGCCTTTATTCTTTACGATGCATGGCGCAAATGTGCATTCATACGAAATATAAACTAAACTCAAGGAATTGCAAGCCGGCACAACGCTTCTTTATTTTGGCAAGAGCCCGTTTTTAATTGCTCATACAATATGCGCTTCTCCATGAGTCATAACTTTTAAAGACCTGAGCTTTAAAAAAATATATGCAAAATTTGACGCTGGCAATTTAGAGATATAACGGGCCACTTATAGAACCAAACGATTATCATCACATGTAAACTTCCAAAGTTCTCCAATCTAAAATAGTACAGTCCAACAACCGATCTAATTCAAAGGTCTCTCTTGTAGACCACGGCTACAGTTCTCGAGAATCTTCCGATCTTGTTACAGTAGATCTCGTTTTTTCAACAATGACGATAAAATTTGCATGCGTGTTTCATTTGCAGTGACGCCATACAGTTACTACACGGTTCCGCATTCCACAAAGACATCCCATATTTGGCTTCCCTCAATCGGCCTCCAAGGTGAATGCTCCGAGTAACCTATCATATGCTCTACATTGTTTACTTAAACGATCAGTTTATTTTTTTCCGTAACAAATATAGCCGGCAATTATGGGTTGTCGTGTTGCTACAAAGTAGCATGGTATGCACTGCATAATGTACTGTATACACAATTAAGGTTATAGCAGTTTTCTTCCATTCACGATAGTTAGAAAATATCTTATTAACGTGTATCTCAATTGTCTTCAGTGAAGCCTGTGTACCATACAACCTACAATCAAATTGTGGAATAATAATAGATAGATAGACGTACTGCAACTAGAACATAAGCTTAATGCAAGAATAGGTTCGATTGTGCTCAATTTAAAATTCGTACCATCAAAACGCTTAGGATTGCTAAATATTAGTTAGATGTCAGCTTACTGAAGTCAGAGCGAAACAAAGCGACTCTTTAAGCTATTCCACGCGTGTTCCGATTCTATGATCTTTCGAAGATAGGAAAATTAAAATACGAGTACGGCACAATACTGCAGCTTAACAATGCAAGTTTAAAGCTTGCACAGTGTGCTGTAACTTAAAATACATAACCGGGGCTAACCGGTTAGCACGTGAGTCTTTCAGACTTGTTCTTTTACTCAGAGATATTAGATTAGATTAGATATTACAACACAACTTTGTGTTCAGCGAAAGATTTACTAAAATGTTGTCGTCGCGTCGGCCTGATTTCAGCAAGTGCAGCAAAGGGAGTGTATACCGGAGGTCTATTTAAATTGAATAAAAATCAAGGAAGCTTTGCACGCGTACTTTACCTTCTAATGCTTACGATTAAACAATAATACATTTGGTAGAAAGTTTGACAAGCTGTGATGGAGTCAAAGAAGCGCAAACCCACCTTTGTACGCAAGGTTATAGGACTACTATGTTTATGTTCCATTGGACGCCAAAATTAAGTCTTCGAGTCTCGACTTTCCTGAAACTTAAGACAGATGCTTTGGATTTATCATTTTGAACGGCGTTACAATTGTGTTAGAGGCAACGCAATTACGTTGCGCCTGCCCAAAACTTCAATTTATGAAACAGAATTGACTTAATGGAAGTCTCCGAGGTAACTGATTGACGGTTAGTGCCTGAAACTAAACTGAACAGGTTAAAGCCAGCGCGCTTGTCACAAGTTTGAACAGGTTAAAGCCAGCGCGCCTGTCACAAGTTTGAACAGGTTAAAGCCAGCGCGCCTCTCACAAGTTTGAACAGGTTAAAGCCAGCGCCTCTCACAAGTTTGAACAGGTTAAAGCCAGCGCGCCTCTCACAAGTTTGAACAGGTTATTGCCAGCGCGCCCCTCACAAGTTTGAACAGGTTAAAGCCAGCGCGCCTGTCACAAGTTTGAACAGGTTAAAGCCAGCGCGCCTGTCACAAGTTTGAACAGGTTAAAGCCAGCGCGCCCCTCACAAGTTTGAACAGGTTAAAGCCAGCGCGCCAGTAACAAGTTTCGAAAAAGTCAAACCTGGAAGGCACAATTTCGGCACCCAATCGCACCTGTCCCCAAGTAGCTAAGGTGTAACTACATACAGAGGAAGGATGTACTACGCTTGTCCCTTCTTTCATCTACAGTAGCCTGCCAATCGCTGTCGTCATAAATGATCCCATATTGGAAGATTCGCTGAGTCAAGAATAAATGTAGTAGATTTAAATATTATTGATGCAGCTGACTCCCTGTAAATATATTAATAGAAAATTCTTCTTTGTCAACTTGATAGATTGGTGTATCATACTCTGCAACCATTTCTGTCGTTACGGGAAGGAGGATAGTAACAATTTTTACTACATAAAACTGATCGTCTTGATCGCTTCTGATATTTTCATTGAGAGATAAAGCAGTATGGCATAACCACCTCCCTCCCCCCCCCCCTCAGCCAAAACAATGAAGAGGACCTGGTGTAAAGTTTTGCCAACTCGTGTAGAGTTTCTGACAGGCAAGTCAGGATATTTTTTAGCTACTAAGGCGAGCAGTGATAAAATCTAAACAATGCAGACTCTCTGGTTGAGATGAAAAAAAAATCTCTCTCGGGCAGTAACCAAGTCCACACCAAAGCGCTCGAGGCAATGCAGGTTCGGCAGCCAAGATTTGCAGTTCCCTGAACAGACGCTAATTACTAATAAATTCCGAGCTTTGTAGGATATTAGCAGGTTGGGCTCGTCTCACTGCATTTAGTTAGTTACATCTTTCATTAAATATAAAAATGAATAATATTTAACGTTGTAGCCATATTATATCAATAAATAGTAGCGCAAATGTCTTTGCTATACTAGAAACCGCAACCTATATATGCTGGTTTTGTTGTAATCCTTTCAATAAATTTTTGATGACCAATGAACAAAACTCACCATTGCAAGCAGGCATCGGATCAAACAGCAACACAAAACCTATTCTGCTGCTGCCAAATGGGCTACGGTCTATCAACTCTTTAACGTCACGGAAGCCATATGGTCCTGTTTCAGACAGCGCTTTTAGTATGAACACTAGACGACCCGTGACCCGTTGGGTCGTCATCACGATCGTCTTCGCTTTCGCAAAACAAAGCAGGTGTTATTTAGCTGGGCATAGACCAGCCGCTGTTCGGCCGTCCTCTTCGGCCCATCAAGGAGCGGCCCGTTCGGCTCACTATCAATAGATTCTCTGATTCTCTAACGAATATTCAACACTCAGGCTGCAAGCAAAGTCAAATTATTACATGCTACGTATTTGAGTTGTATTGCCCATGGAACCGCTGAACTGATTATGCTCGTTCTTGAAGCCCAGCTCGGTTTAAGTTCCGTACCACAGATACAATCGAATTAAAGAGCTAATCCATGGAAAGAATGCGACTTTCCCCCCCCCCCCCGATAGCTTGAATTTCTTCCCGTACAAAAGCGAAGAATCTGTGTCAAACAACACAAGAATGCATCTGCGCCTCCCCACAATACCTTGAATTTCTTCTCGTCTAAAAGTGACGAAGATGTGTCAAACAAGATAAAAATAAACAAGACCGGTTCACAGACTCTTAGTATAATACTAGACGGCCCGTGACCCTTTGGGTCATCACGATCGTCTTCGCTTTCGCTAAAAAGGTGTTATTTAGCTGGGCGCAGACCACCCGCTATTCGGCCGTCCTCTTTTGCCCGTCAATTAGCGGCCCGTTCGGTTTACTATCAACAGATTCTTTGCTTCTCTAACGAATATTTTTTTCAACACCCAGGCTGTAAGCAAAGTCAAATTATTATATGTTACGTATTTCAGTTGCACTGCCCATGCATGGAACCGTTGAATTGATCATTCCCGTTCTTGAGGCCCAGCTCAGTTTAACTTCCGTATCGCAGATACAATCAAATTAAAGAGCTAATCCATTGAAAGAATGCCACTTCCAACCCCCCATACCTCTAATTTCTTCTCGTGTAATAGTGAAGAAGATGTGTCAAACAAGACACAAATAAATAAACACGACACAAATAAATAAGCAAGCAAGACCGGTTCACGGAGTTTTAGTACAATACAGATAGATATATAGATAGATTGATTGATAGATGAACTGACCGATTCTTAAGTGGACTGTGAAAGATTTAGGATTTTATTGATTAATTCAGCAACTTAAAGTTAGGCTAAAAGCATAATCGCCTGGCCAGTGAAATTACGCCCACAAGGCTCGACTTCTCGGGAACTTCAGACAGGAGTATTGGTTTCGCTACTCTAAATCCAGTTCGAGGCTCTAATCCCGTATCAAATGCCCTTGAGACGGCTGAAAATTTAGCCTATAGTTTTCGTAAAATGGAGTTTTTGGCCAACTTAAGAGCGTAATCAGGTTGATGTTAACACCTGCACCACAATTCAAAGGAGCTCGCCCAGCAAAGAGTAGGCGTATCTTAGCTCGACTTCGCCCTGCCAATCAACCGCACCTAGGGAATCAGATCGCAAAAAATGTTAATGGTCTAATGTCCTACCTATACGCTTTCATCGGAGGCCTATCTGTAGGAAGAAAAGAGGGAGGCCGGGATAATTTGTTTCTTCTTCTTTTCTTCACTTGCAATATTTGGGGACCTCAACTGAGATTAAAATGTTACATTAACAGCATTATTTTTCTCCTCTACTCTAGCTATTATTATTTATCTAAAGAACAGCGCTGCTTACATCGCAAGTAATGCTATACCTCATGCAGTAGCCAGTGACAAGGTGGCTGACTGACGCATTTCCCAAAGAGAGCGAAGGTTCGAACCCAAGCCAGGCCGGGAAAGTCTCGACGCTCTACATAGTAGGCACTAGCAGCCACAGGGTTGGGGGACACTAGCCTCAGAGTCGGTGCCCTCGAGGAGGCGCAGTTGCCTGTCGGATATTCCGTCAATACCATGCCAGAGCCCGGACAATCAGTGGTCGACCACAGCCGTGCACTCCTCTGGGCCTAATTGGGTATTTTCCTGCAGCACAAACCAGTGCATACGAGTTTCCTGGTTGAGGTGTGCAGTCACGGTGATTTTACGGTTAACCACCATTTTCTTTGGTCCTCATAGATCAGGGGTGGGCAAACTACGGCCTTCGAGCCACATCCGATCCGTTTGTTCTTTCTTATCCGGGGCGCCTAAGATAGTGGCTCCCTCGATATATTAACCTATCATAAAACTTTTTCCGAAATTGCAAATCTGCAGTTCACGCTATTCCCGCTAAAAGTGAATGCAAGTATTACCACGGGATATCTTTTTTCTGTGTATGTTTGTTGTTTATGCATTGGGTACTGGTCCGACCCGTCTGCCAATTTGTAACGGTCCAAGTGGCCCCGTAAGTCGAAAAGTTTGCCCACCCCTCTCATAGATAGTAAATCGATTAATGGGGTGTCATCACGATAATTTTCTTTCTCATGCTGAGAGATAATGTTTATTATATAATGTTCATTGTTATTGCATAATTTTTTTTTTTCAAATTTAGTCAATAGAAGGCATTATAGATTACCCAGAATTTTAACCACTTGGCACGCGATCAAATGACTGACATCATGGGGTGTTAGACCGATTTTAAAGTGAATTACGTTAAAGCATCTGATAATTTTTTATTTCAGATTGAACAACTACAGTCTTGGGCAATTTCAACCATTTCATCAGCCCAACTGCAACTGTTCTGTCTATAACTTCATCTACCAATATTGCTAAGAATTACCATCGGTTTAACTTCGCTTGTGCACCCAATTAACGAATGTAAGGCGCCGCCTTAAATGGTCGGTAGGCTTCTGTGCTTGTGTCAATTTAATTTTACAAGTGGGTAAACAGAATTTTTTCCCCAAAATTTCATAAAGCGCTGTGGGAAGATTCAATTCCTACCCGCAAAGACGAAGAGAGGCGTATGGAAATTATCGGTCACTTCTCACGCATTCCAGTACAGTTTTCGCAGCTGGACGACCTAAATGAGCGCGCATGCAGCGCTTCCATGCAGATCTGCCAGCCACCGATCTACTTTGTTTGAATTTAAAAACAATTTTCCCACGCGCACTCTCGGTTGGTCAGATGTGTTACAAAAAAAAAATCGTGATGCTGCCCAAAATGCATTTCTGTTTGCACACTCATTTTCGTTACAGACTTCGATAACTTAAACACGCTGCTCGATTGCTAATCTTTCTATGGTTAAAATTGCCAAAACTGAAATTGTTAAAATTGAAAGAAAACGATGGAATTTGTCATACGCTTAAATTTAATTCATAATTATATTCGCTCCAACTTATTGGAACAGCCTATACAAAGTTCCGGTGTATTTATTCGAATATAGGTAATTTGCAGTTAGTTTCCCACTATACAATAAAACCCCGCTAATCCGCACTTCAATAATCCGAAAACCCGCTTCATCCGCAACTCTGATTATTTTACGAAATGCAATCCTTAAAAAGAATCATTTTGCTGATTAAACAAGAAAATTACGGACTGCGCGTCTTTGTGAAACATACCAATACGCAAAAAAGTTCATTTTTTAAGATAACGGCAATAAGTTCGTAAAATTTCTGGAAACTACCCACCCTGCTAATCCGTAACAGACGCTTCACATTTTATGGATTACGCGATCGGCGTCCAGAAAATTTGCGTCAGGCGCTTCGCAGAAGGTCGAAATGTTGTTAACAGCAACTGCTTACATATTTACTGTATTATTATCCACATGAGTTACTTTGGTTATACATGTACTGTATCGAAAACGTGGCTGGACGTCTGTCACGGTTCATCATATTATATTAGGCCTAATATAATCTAATGTCTGTAAAAGTCCTTAATATCCTAATATAATAACATGTACTGTACATACTACATACAGTACGTACAGCTATATACATACTGTACAATATGTAGATACATATGTATGCGTGTGTTTGGCGCTACATATGCGTGTGCATACAAACTGTGAACATGCAGATTCGTTGTATATGTATGTTAATGCTATGTGTGTGATATTTAGGCATGAAATGGGTGTTATATAGGTATTTAATGGGCCTTATGCAGATTGTTTTACAATCCAAAAAATATTGCGGAATACCGACGTTTTTTCTGAATTTGAAAGTACTCACGTAATCCCTAATCCCGGGTTATCGGAATAGGTCTCCCACGCGTGCTTTGCGAATTAGCGGGGTTTTACTATATTTCTATACTACAGAATTTCTAATTTCAAAACTTGTTATAGAAGTATCTCCATGTATTTTCTATACTACAGAATTTCTAATTTCAAAACTTGTTATAGAAGTATCTCCATGTATTTTCTATACTACAGAATTTCTAATTTCAAAATTTGTTATAGAAGTATGTCCATGTATTTTCTATACTACAGAATTTCTAATTTCAAAACTTGTTATAGAAGCATGTCCATGTATTTTCTATACTACAAAATTTCTAATTTCAAAACTTGTTATAGAAGTATGTCCATGTATTTTCCATACTACAGAATTTCTAATTTCAAAACTTGTTATAGAAGTATCTCCATGTATTTTCTATACTACAGAATTTCTAATTTCAAAACTTGTTATAGAAGTATGTCCATGTACCGATTAATTATCCATACACTTTAGTTTCGCACATTTTCCAAAAGCATGATGGTTGCTAGTTCTTTATTGCATAAAGTGAGCATTGATTTAAATTTCACAAAAGAATAACATTATTTTTAATACCGCCAAGAAACATAGCGAGTATGCGTTACTAAGATGAGAAATTACAGTATATAAAACCTCAGGGAATTGTACGCTCTAACATGATAAACATACCAATCCAATGAGATTTTTTTTTTTTTTTTTGCCACAGTGCTTCCACTAGTGTCGTCAGATTGCCAATTACCTTTGCAGCTAATGGACGACAGGAACCGACTAAATAAGTATACGACCCTGTTTCGTAGAACTCCAGCACATTCATAATAACTGCCGCCACGAAAGACTTTCGGGAAAAAAATATGAAACTGAATAAATGACATCGTCATACTGCGTCCAACCTCCTCACTTTGGCATAATTTTTTTCCAGGCGTCGGTTTGTGGTCATTAAAAGCGTCGTCTTTTGTCTGCAGAAACCTGGGAAAACTCTTTAATTCTTAAAAGAAGGTGACCGCGTAAGGTTACCGGAAGTCACGATCTTCTGCGGCAGGAATTGTGTGTAATAATTAAGAAGATTTTACGTGATATACGCAACTTAAACCCAAATTACTGCAAGTTACGCAAGCTTTGCTGCATCAGCGTGAGAACATCTTATCCGTCGCGTTTCCTTTTTCGAAAAAAACGAACAAATTAATACCGTATACTTTAACAAGTTCGTTCCTAAATGTAGCTTCACTATCTTACCATTACATATTTTTACCTTTTTTAACTTTCATCTGGCCTGAGCGTCATTCCGTTCACGGCTGAAGTTACTTAAGGATTGCGGAGGCTGAAACTTAAACACAAGTACACGCAAGTGTTTTCACTCCGTCTGAATCCGTCTAGAGTCTAAACGTTCTGTTGTATCTTTACAAACGCTACTCTGTGCAACGCAGAGACCACACTACTGTATATAGTCTCATAGTCTCGGGAACAACGTGGTAGGGGGGNTGTCGTTCATGCCACCGTGTCTACGGAACAGAGTTTAAATATATTTGGGTTAAAGGGGTAATGTGAACCCTGACGCAGCCCACTGTTGCCCACACAGCATGCTACATACACTGCTATAAATTTATATTCGACTGAAGCAGCGGGGAGTATAATTCTTTCTTTGCAAACTTTCGCAATGTCTCCACAGCAGCTAAATTATCTGGAAAGATTTTATGTACGATTTGAAGTTATAAGTATGTCTATTAGTGCGTGAATCTATATGATACAATTTCTAGAGGGATAAGAACTAGAAAAACAGCCCCGATACAGTATGTAGCCTAGAGTATAAGTTAAGTAAGGCGCACTGCCGCTCATACCATGTACACGAGTTCCAAGTAGGACTCACTGATACTTTGATGATACCAAACAATTTCCAGGAGAGGCAACAAGGCAATAATAAAAATTACTTACCTGGACAAGCTTCAGTGAAGCCCATCACGTCGCTGGCTACAGTCTGAACAGCGCAGCCGCCGAAGTCTTCAAAGTAGCTGTTGAATTTTTATTCGTGAATCTGTCCTCCTGTGAGAGCTTGCTTCTCGTAGCAAGAACATCTGTTTCTTCATCATATCTTTCCTTGTCCCATTCACCATTTCTTTCTAATAATTCTTTGATTTTTCAGTTTAGAACACAAAGTTAACGTAATTATCGCACCAACTGTAAGACAGACGAGCCGTTAAGTTATTAGGCGAACTTTGTTTATATGAAATGCGCAATAGTAGCCTACAGTTGAAATTGTTATAGCACTGGGAACGAAATAGCTCAGTACTACAACTTTGTAAGGAAATTAAGTTTCTTTTCCTTGCTCTTTTTTGCCCACCACCACTTCTCTTTATTAAGGAGGCACTACAATAGTACCCTATATTACGCCTGACTGTCGAAGAATGGCGTCATCATTTAGTCCCACCAAAAAGATAATCGACCAACAGTTTGTTTGGAATTTGGGAACTCTCAGCATTGACCAAACGAACACAGTTTTGCTCAAATCGATCACGTGACCGTTTGCTTGTTAACATACCAGACGCAAGATGTATAGACCGCCGGCTGTAAAACTAAATACTTCGACGTTTGTCACACTCGTGACAAACAAGTAGATAAAAATAAAACATGTGCAAATCATTTCATTTGCCAAATTAAGTAAATTATTTTATCCGAGAATCAGGAAAACAGTGCTCCCTACCACTACTGAAATATTTAACGAATATAGTCCTGTCCAGCAAAATTCGTTCCGCTGTAACGCCTCTACGAAATTATCATTAGATATTCACTGATAAACACTTCACTGCAGCATTTTTGTTCATTTTGTTAAGGATCAGCCTCAGAGCTCAATTCTATTTCAGATTAGCAAAGCAATCTGCAACTAGTTTCGTTTAAAAACTGCCGAAATCTGGCGAAACAAATGAACTTCAAGGCACTTGAACGATGACGCCATGTTACATATTTAATAATCAAATTTATCTACAATTCACATTGACCTCATTCTGAAAATGATTTATCATTATTCTTGCGTATGTTTATCCATTTTACACGAATTTTCCAACACAATCTGCGTAAGCTCTTACTTTCAAAGATACATGTGTTATCCCCGCAGGGGACATAGGATGGGCCATAGGCCATAGGGTTCCGTTAGTTAGGCTCGCTCATCCTATGTTATGGGACGCCGCGACCCTAGGGGGCTCGTGTAGGTTACCTTAGCCATTAGCTAAGAATTCGGGAGGTCTGTCTTTCGTGCCTACTTTGCTTCCTTCCATTTTCATAACTTGCTCATGCTTTATTCTGATGATCCTCTTCTGTCCCGACTTGCTATTCCCATGCACGTTGACTCGTGCATGGGTTCCACGTTTCCGTTGACAATCTTTATGTCCCTTCTTCCTTCCTCTCTTTGGATCACAGTGTATTCTGTGGGTAAGGAGGCTTAAACTAGGAATATAATAATAATAAAAGATACATGTATATTTTTTCAACATCAAAATAATCTTTCAGGCTGCTAAAACTAGAGGGCACTCCATGAACATACCTTTGCTTGTCTAACCAGTATATGGGTGTCATCGTTTGGACCCACTAAAAAGTAAACTAAAACCAATTTCTACTTAAAATTTGGCTAGTTTGAGCATTGACCAAACGTACGCAGATTGCTTAACTCGATCACGTGACCGTTTGATTATAAACAAACCAGCATTGCATCGACGTTTTTCGCACTTGTTCAGGGACGGCGGAACGTCAAAAATATTAGGGGGGCGGCGGCCCCGGCATGAGCCAACCTAAACCCTTTCCCGCCTCTGAGCTGCGGCCAATTTTACTTACTTTATTAGGATATGGCGCATCACAGTCTTGGGCATTAGCGTCCCAAGGCCAATTTTAAGATATGCATGTTTGTGCATCGCATCTCATCGGTACCTATCTATTTCTACTGCAACCCTTCAAAGTCGCAATCTTAAATCCCCGGCCATATTTTTTCTAATTTTAATCTGTTGTTAAACCACAGAATACAGAACTAATTTCCATCGTTCTTATGTCATGGCACAAAACATTTGTCGGCACTTGAGTGCATCATAGATAACCTGAAGTGTTGTTGAAAATCTGACCATGGGTAAAATGCTAACCGTGCTAGGCTAAGCCCACGGTCAGCTAGACTTGTCCATAAGTTCAGCTAGGATTATTGCTTTCGTCGCTTCCAATCGTGTTGTAGATGTTAGCAGAGACTCGATCGCTCAAGTTTTATATCAGGTTTTTAGGAAAGTAATGTCAGATACTCAGAGATTAAATTGTATATACTGTATAAGGCAAATGTATTTCAGTTGTACCACGGTGGAATAGGCTACATTTAGGTGTTCTGTAAGATTCTTACTGGTAATGGTAGGCTTCTCTTGAGCACAAGCTTTCAATAATGCGGAATCGTGTTTTTCATATTTTGACTTTTCTTTCAAAGTTAGATTACTCATCACTTCGGGAGCGAGAAAAGTATCTCCTGCACTTCTTTCATTGCCTACATCAACCCCATGTAGTGTTTTCAATAGATTTTACTGCAGCACTTACATACACATCAGGAAGCAAAGAGCGTAGGTACGCGAGAGAAACCACGATAACAGTTAGCCTATTGCTCGAACTTTCTCTACTTAGCGACAATATTTTACGGTATCTTGCAGCTCAAGTAGCTGGCCAGTCATGAGCGGTAGATTGAATGAAATAAATCGAAAAAAATACGGTAATATCTTCAAGAAAACAACATACCTAGCTACGAAGGCCTGAGGTCTCACACTCAAATACTTAGACTCGTCGATGTGATGTAAATTGGCTACGTGTGGTCACGGCTAAGTTTTATTTTAGTCCTATTGAGTCTTCCCGTTGCATTCTTTGCTTCTTGATAAACAACTTCATGAAATTCTTACGTGACCGTTAGGAGGAACAAAAATGGGGTAAAGATTTTGAAAATAATGGCCAAACGTAATATGATTTCAAAGAAAATCATACAAATTAAATATAGTTACTTTATATCTGCATGAGAGGTTAAAAATTTAGTGGAAATCGGAAACAATACTTTTACTCCAACCTGATATTTATTTCTCAGCAGCATTAATCATATTCAGGTTGCTGCTGACACCTGCAACTCGGCCCAAAGTTGCAAAACCAACGCTCCTGTCTAAATTCCACACAAGTCTTGCTTGCATAGCTGGGCTACCCACCTGGAGTTTCCAAAATTATGTCAGTGGCTTGCTCTAGGCGTTTAATTAAAAAAAGTGTGTTTTTATTCCGTATACTTCTATGTAACGTGAAAATGTACAACTTTCATGCGATACAGTTGAGGTAAACCCTAGAAATGAGCTGTTTGGAAAAAATAGCCATCACCTCGGCAGGGTCAAAAAAATGTAGAGGACTTTCAAACCTTAATGAAAAATACTTAGATGCATTTTCAAAACAATGCAATTTTTACAAACAATGAGATGAAGCATTTTATTGCACAAATTGGCAGATTTTTTGGTACGGTAAAAACGATAGCAAACATTTTAACCCATAATATTGTAACTGTACAGCAAAGCACGTAAATATTTAGCTACATGTCACGTTAATGTTTTTTACGTTTACATTTTTCTCAACATGTTAATGATACAAAAATCTTGGTGCAAAAACTATCAAAATGGGTTTAATGGTGAAGTTTAAGGTGGCAAAATGAACACTAGGGGCTTGAAATGTCCTAAACTTCAGGCAGGTGCCCTAGCGTTGACCCGTTGATTTTAGTTTCAGGTGCGACTTTCAACGAGCAAAATCCTACTCCGTAAAAAAGTAGAGTTCTTAGTTGGCTTCCGCCTGCCAGTACATGAAACATATGGTTCAGAGTGACCAAGCTAAAGCTCCTGCACACAGTTGCATTTGAGACAAATCCAGTAGCCTTGCCTTAAGTTAACTTTGACGCGCCGATCGAAGAAACTCCAAGTCTCCTTGACGGCATACTCCAAGCAGAAAATCTGCACGCACTGGTTTTAGCTACCAGTAAGTGGTCGCTGCCGTCCAGAGGTTTGACGGTTGCAGTAATGCGCAGCAAGTCAGCGACATGGACGAGAAGCTTATATGACAGCGAGCACCAGCGACTACTGCCACATTACAAAAAGGTTTTGTTTTTACAATTTTCTCTGAATGTTGGAAACGTTGACGCTACAGTTTTTCAACATCAAGACTTAACCTCCTTGGTTGAATCCAAACTTCTCATCCTGAGACATTGAGCAAGACATCGCTGTAGCCACTCTGCCCCGTGAGAATGTTCTAAGAAGTATAGAGGATAGTGACAAGTTACATTCAGAGTTAACTTCCTTGCCTCTAGGAAATCATCGTAGCATTTTGTGGAATGGATACATGGACGCATGACGGTGGATAAAATCAAGCGTTATACAACGGAAAATGATGGAATTCTCAATTATTTTAGTTAGTTTAAGAATCATGATGGGGCCAGTATTATATTTTGCATACTGCCTCCACAGAATCATTAATTGCATTGATAAACAAGGCTAATGGAAATGAACAAAGCCAGCTTTCTGGCGAAAAAGTCAACATGACCGAATGTTCATTTTCTAAAACAACAGATAAAGCGCACCCGATCAAGCCATCGAGGCTTAACTTCTCCGAAGTTTTAACCAGAAGTTTTGGCTCGCCTGCTTGTCATTATGTTGCAAGTGGTCGAAGCAACACGATTGCGTTGTGCGGGCAGGAAGCTCCATTTGGTGGTGCAAGAATGAGTACATGGCAATCTTGCTGGAAACCGATTGAGAGCCAATACCTTAAGCCAATTTAGCAAGTCGTGGCCAACGCACCTGCCTGAAATGTAGGATAAGTTAAGCCCGAAAGGTCTAGTTTCGGCGCCCCATCGATCGTACGTGTCCTCTGAAGCGCTATTTTCACCCCGTTGAACGTGTAACGTGGATTAATGGAAACCAGTCTAAGTTTGAGAAGGTATAAAAGACCATTTTAGGCCGCAGTATCTAATTTTTTATGTTTCTAGGCCAATGATTTGAGTTCTATACCCGTCACCCAATTCAGAATGACAAAACCAGCGCTTGCCTCTGAAGTGCCAAAGAAGTATTATTTTATGAGGTTAGTTTCACTTACTTTCACAGTGCCAACCTATGACGCTTTAGTATCTATTAGCCTGAAACCTTGATGGTTCTGGGGGTCTCCAGCTTAGTTTACACATAAACCCCTGTGGTAAAGAAGGCGTTCTAGCTTAACTTGCTCCTGGCGCCCTTTGGTGGCAATGGAAAATTACTAGTTAACTAGCTCTGAGTGCCATTTGGTAGAATAAACTCGCTGGTTAACTTGCTCTGGGTGCCATTTGGTAAAGACGGACCTCTGCTTAACTTGCATCGGGCCCCGTTCAGTGAAGAGGCCTCCTGCTTAACTTGCTTCTGGCTTCATTTGGTAAATAAAGAAGACTTCAGCTTAACTTGCATCGGGTCCCCTCAGCTTAATTTGCTCCTGACCTCCTTTGGTAAAGAAGGTTCCAAGCTTAACTTGCTCCGGGCCCCCTTTTTATAAATGAAGGCCCCTGCTTAACTTGCTTCACGTCCCCTTTCGTAAATAGAGCTCCCTCACATTAAGTTGCTCCTGGCCCTTTTTGGTAAAGAAGGCTCCCAGCTTAACTAGCATGAGGCCCCTCTTGGTAAAGCAGCCCCCCCCCCTCTCCACCATAATTTGCTCCAGACCCTCTTTGGTAAAGAAGGCCCCCAGCCAAACTCTTTTCAGGGCTCCCTTTGGTGAAGCCGACCCTAACCATAGAAGAACTAACAGTTCTCATCATTATCAAGTGTCCGATCAAGTCTAAAAAAATTACAAAATGATATGCAATAACAAAAATATATATAATAATAGTCTGAAAGGAATGTCTGAAAGTCAGTGCACGAAATTTGAATGAAAACAAGTATTAAAGGATTCAAGTTTCAGGTCATCTCTGGATTAATTGGGGGACCAGGCCCACCCAAAAAAATTACTGGGGGCCTGGGCCTCCAGGCCCCTCCTGTTCCGTCGCCCCTGTTGTTAATACTTACTTGTTTAGGATGAGGCGCATCACCGAAGTAGGCATTAGCACCCCTGTTATTAATACACAAAGTAAAGCAAAATAAAAAATGTTTTTGAACATTTTAATTTCCGTAAACAAATCTTCTGCAGTAGGTATTCCCTCCCACTAAAGATATATTAGAAAAAAATTACTCCGCTCAAATGTCATTCCGTAACTACGCTGCTACGAAATTATCACTATATATGAGGAAATAACCACTTCACGGCAACAATTTTTTTGCCAAAAATGAGGCTCAAACGTTTCATTTTAACGATCTAAACCTGCTCGCCAAGCAGGCTGAAAATTCCGCCAAAGTTTCGTAAACGAAAACTAGTTTTCGTATAAAAAGAAACCCCGAAAAGTGGCAAAACGAATCAACTTTAAAGGCACTTAAACCCCAAACGATGACTCCCTATGATTTACGAAGAGTGCTTTACGTAACCTAACCGTCTAAAAAGGAAGCAAAGAATGCAACGGGAGGACTCAATAGGACTGAAATAAAACATATGGCTGTGGCCGCACTTAGCAAATTTACATCACATCGACGAGTCGAAGTATTTGGGTGTGGGACCTTAGGTCTTCGTATGTTGTTTTCTTGAACATATAACCGTATTTTTTCAATTTATTTCATTCAAACTCCCGCTCACGAATGGCCAGCTACTTGAGCTGCAAAATACCGAAAAATGTTGTCGCCACGTACAGAAAGTTCAAGCAATAGGCTAACTGTTACTGTGGTTTATTTCGCGTACAGAATTGGCTATAATGCTGCTTATATTTGTTGGTAAGTAATATATATATTTTCTGAAGAGCACTGTGAACTGAATATGAAGTGTAAATAAGGCTTCAATCAAGAAAAAGAAGTAAAATCAGGTCATCGAAAGGGAACAAATTCGGCGCTAGTGCTGTGAAAGTTTTCACCAGCATGCACTGCCATTTTCTATAGATCGTTGATAAATTAGTACATATTATCTTAATTTATTTATACGCTAGAAATGAATTTCCCAACTTAAGACGGGTTTTCTGGTTAAATTAGTTAAAATACTCATAGGCTGCTCAACGATAGATGCGTCGATGATGACGTCACTTTTTGATGCTAATTTTTCGTGAGTCCTCCCGTTACGCTCTTTGCTTCCTAGTCTAAACTACAGTAGGTAATGTCCGTGGCTTAACCCTGTCTACCGTTACGCAGTCCGTTTACCTCACAGCTCTTATTTTACACTTTATCTAACCTCTCTTGGTTGTCTGATGTCTCCTGTGAATGTCGCATTTGTTCTGCCAGCAAAGAATTTGCACTTGTCACTCTTGATAGAGATATATAGGTTCGAATTTACTTTTTGCATTGTTCCCTGTGTATTTGCACACCTTTTTAAAGTGCTTTGTTCTCCTCCCTCCTTTGTATGTGTACTCCAATTCTAAGCGCCGTTTCCTGCAGTATATAGTTTAGCCCTTCATAATCTTACATGTTTCAATTTTTGCGGGTAAATTTTTCTTACACTATTCTTTTTCTTACACTATAACATGGCATGTGAACATTGATGGCATGTGAACATTTACCAGTAGCCCATAACTTATCTTCTTTGTTTGATGCGATAGCTATACCACACAGTCCAACGGACTCAGCCAGTTTCTTCAGTCACAATATCGTAACATTCTTTTCACAGCCGGTCATCGTATTTCTCTAGACGACGCATATTCATTTCGAAAAATAATTTTGGAGAGAAGATGCCTAATACTATCCCCTCGAATCTCTCATAGCGTATCTGGCCCTATTAATGTCATCCGCCGCCCCCAAAGCGAATATTTTGACTTATAAAAAAACGTAGATATGATACGGGTGAGATGAACTTCATGTCTTTTCATCCAAATTGGCTGATATATAAATATATCTTTTTTCAAGAAGCAAAAGGAAAGCAGTTATCGTTGATCTTCCTTCGAGCAAAAATCGGTGCTTCTTGTAAGTTAGATTTCTCCCTTTCTAATACTGAAAAGAGTAACGTGCATACACATGGACGGACGGACATATAGACGGGGCCTCAAGCAGAATAAATTGTAATATACACTAGAGTACTCTCCCTGTCAAAAATGACAGCGAGGAATTACTGAAGGTCTTTTCATTAAACATATTTTATCTATCTAATTTAACACTTAGAATAACCGTCGTGTGTTTATATATTTATTTATATGTTCGCTGTCACGCTCTTGAAAATAGATAGGTAAAAATTCTTTCTTTTCCAACGTTGAAGTTCTCCGGTGCATATACATATATACAGTTCCTCTAAGCACTCCGTTGCATCGTCGTTCATACTCTCTTCTGAGGTTTCCTTCATTCAATATTTTTTGTTTGTTCGCTCATAACGAAATAGATAGGCGAAAAATAGGTCAGGATGCAGATTTCGTTATCAACGATGACGAGGTTGCTTGCAGAAGGTTAAAGCGATATCCTTACCCCTTTATTATATGATGCACTTCTTGTCCCGTTGGAAATTTTGGCAATCCTGCTCCCTTCTGATGAGATTCAGTAGGCAATAACCCATATTGTAGAAGAAGGCTAAATTTAAAATACGGTACTTATCGCTGTTAACACTGAATGCAGTTCTTGCTCTTTCAGCTTCTCTTGCCGTTCCCGTGACGTCTGATATTCATTACGTTTTCTCTACATCGAAATTATAGTTTCTTTTGGTTACGATGTACACATTTTGTAGCAAATCAGCGAAGCGTAGAGGAACCGATTTTTTCCTGCATCTAGTAGGCGTAGCCATTCTTTATTCAAACTTTTCGGGAGCGGAAAGTTAGTTCAACTGAAACTATATCACTGTGTATTCTGGATACGCAGTGGAAATGAAATTCGGTGATGTTTCAGCGCTTACGAATACAGTTATTATTTTGCATGTCATCTAAGGGAAGGAAGGAGTGTGTTGAAGACGAATGGAAGTGTACCACTCAAAAGAAAGCACGCTGCTCTTACAATAATTTGAGTTGGCCATCGTAGCTTTTCCCTCTTCCTGTACTAGAGAGCCCAGCCCTAAAAAAAAGACGGCAAAAATTTTGTGATTGAGCTTTTTATTGTTCCAGTTCCCAGTACAGGTTTGGCTGTATTATAGGTCTCATCCCTGCAGGCCTAATCTTCCATTAGCGAAACGCAAGCTGTACAACAATGAGTTTTGCGATAGCAAAATATCCCCCTGCAAGATAAGGAGTGAATATCAGCTTGGAATTGATTAAGCGTTAAGTTGCACTAAGAAAATAATAGTTCAGTCAAAAGAATTCACTGAAAATGTCCATGACTCACCATATTGTGGATACCAACTGATTGTTGAACCTCCAGCGTCGAAATTTGGCTGCGATGTAAATTCAATATAAGAAAACGTCTGCTTAGAGCAAAAACAAACAAACATCATTTATTATCCCGTATACAGGGTACAGTGGATACACCTTTCGAGGTTTTCTTTTAGTCGTAACTCTTGAATTTTGAAGAACTGGTAGTGTGAAGAGCAGGAGAAGCAGTCCGTGATGAGAGTCAATTTGGGATCCCTCCCCGTGCTTTGCCTGGCCCTCTCGATGCTGGAGTGCTCCACGCAGTGTAAATCCGTAGCGTGCTGTCCGGGGAATCGAACCCGGGCCTCCGTCGGTACGATGCCGAGCCGTTGTCACTTCACCAGCGTGAAGATTCAACTGCTTCGATATCATTCAGCAATGGAAGCGGGGATCCAGAGGCCGGAGATCTATATAGTCTAGAGCTCTATTTGTCACCGGTACCCCAAGCGATGAAATTGTATGGTAGGTATCTCAACTTGTTTTTCAGTACATGAATTTTCTCCTATTGAACTTTTAACTGCGTGACGGAGAGACGGACCAACCAAGGAGCTTCTCTATTGAAGCTCCTTGGTACCAACATTGGAGCAAGGGAGCAAGTGACCAACAACTGTGTTTTATTATATAGTGGATTTTAGTAAGGAAAGTACAATCAATGAAGAAGTGTCATCAGTCATCACAAAGTGCTTGTGATGAAGAAGAAGAAGCAGCAAATCAATGAAGAGAAGATTTTGCACCGGCTGATATAAAGCAAATATATCGATTATTGCGTGAAATTTTTCCTCGCGCGGGTCCCCTAGTTACTAATGTTTCTGAAGGATAAGCTGCAACAGCCGATTCAAAGTGTTGTAAAAGATAAGTGCTCTTTGTTTTAATGCATTAAGCAGCACAGTCGTCCTCCACCTTATAGGTGGCATGCAAAAAAATCTCCCATTATCAAACAGCCAAACATTATCGAATGTAATCAAAGTTACTACTCACTAGACAAATAAGTGGTGCGAGCAACATGAACTACTGGAACAGACTTAAATATTTGAAACTTTTCAGTGTACAAAGGAGAATGGAAATGTACAATATTATACATGTGTTCCAATGCTCGACAATTTCATTTCAAACCCTGGCCTAACTTTCAATTACAGTCAGAGAAGAGGCATAAAATGTAATGTATTGGTCCCTCGTAGCATTCAAAGGAATTGTTCTAGAGCTATTCAAAACCAATTAGTTTTGTATCGAGGCCCAAGTCTCTTCAATGCCATGCCTTCAAATATATGAAAAATGTACACTACTGCCAACCCCCTTGGAGCCGTCAAATCAGAACTTGATCGATTAATATTTATGCTAAGTGCCTGATTCAGGGCCTTCCTAGACCCTCCAATTCTAATTCTATTTTTGACCAGATTTATTACGTGACATGAATATTTTTACCACTCTGACATGTTTGTATTGAATAAACCAGTAATTTTTAGGATGTGACACCTTACTTTTCCACTGTAAATTTTAGTTTTTTTTTTTTTTTTGCTGGACTCATTCAGGAAAGTGGTTGAAAATCCACAAACTGATGTATTGTATAGCATGACCAATGGAATTTTCACGACTATGTGATGTTCTCACTTTTCACAATGAAGCAATCCTAACTTACGCTAATATAACTCATATTAGACCTGATGCAGCTCCACAACTTAACGTACTCCATAAATATTTAGTGGCTGTCCCTTAATCCTTACGAACTGCGTCACACCTAAAGTCTGTTGCACACTAGAGTTGAAGCATGGGAACGTTTCTCTCTATCCTTCCCATTACGCTGCCGTGTATACAGTAGCTTTGACTTCTCTAATATTATTCTATTGAAAAACTTTTTAAACTATGAATGCGAATGCGGTTGCCTCAGTTTAGACTGTTTGAATTTCTATCGAGTTTCAATTCGCAACTATGCATGTTTGTAATCGGTATGTCTTAATAGATTCAACCGTTATCACGCTCACAGAGGCATATGTTGCGTGCACCTGAAGCAGTTCCGCGTTCCGACTCGTGCGAAACAGGCTTAACGTTGCCCGTGTGGTGATGCTACACTGACGAGTTTGTAACTTGGTTTGCTCTACTGAAGCCGCGTCCTTACGATCCATCTTTTCATCGATCACAAACGCAACAATCGACAACAAAATCACAAACAGTTCGCTTCCTTGTCCCGACGGCATAAAAAAAGCCATGAACACTTTAAGGTCACTATACGCGAATTCAGCATTCCATTACTATTAATCGATATTCCACACTCGCATTATCGGTGAGATATTTCAGTCGTAGATGCTGATTGGCGGGTAAAACTTTACAGTATATACACTGGCGAAAATTTTAGCTAAAAATTCACTCACTGGCATCCCCTCAAGTCTAGAAATGCAGACGATAAAACAATATTTTTTTATAATTTTCTTCAAATTCTATTGCAATTCACACTGCGTACTTCCGTTTCTTCCATTAAAACGTAACTCTTGCTCCATTGTAGCTTTTACTAATGAAAAAAAAAGAAGGTACAGACGTAACTTGGGGAATATGCTACAGTTAATGCTGATTGGCAACTTATAGTTGCCAAATGCTTCCCGCTGTACAGAAGTTCGAATAAAACAAGCAAAATTCGCTATGCGGGTAAATTTACATAAAAAAATGCTTTAATTACTAAATAATAGATAGATGCATCTATTTACAGAGCGAAATATAACTACCAAACTTGTTGTGATCGTGCTCAAAGATTTCCAGCACTGCTGGCGATCAAAAATCGCAAACTTCGAAGGCTCGCCGTGCGTGTTTGTCCATCAAAATCGTTCCGCGATCAACGGCTTCGATGAAAAGATGGATCGTGTAGACGTGGGCTGAAACGTAACATGTATCAACCGGCAGACGAATACCAGACGTTTCGGAAACGTCCGTGCCGACAGGAGATAAATTTCAATTTATTATTGAATACGGTATTAGGTATTATAAGGAGATTTAAGCCTCCCTAAATAAGTACTAAGCTCTTCTAAGAGAGGAAAAGGAAGGGACATATAGTATGTCGACAGAAAAACGGGGAACCCATGCACGAAGGTGTTCCCACACAGGATCAA
>LQNS02278165.1:2259136-2274926 GCA_001587735.2 Parhyale hawaiensis
TTTTGGAGCTTTCAGTGTTGCCACCAGGCAGGCATGAGGATTGGATATTTGAAATAGTTACATTGACTTTTATAATTAACGTTACTTTACTTCAAATAAGCTCTCAGATTCTACCTTTTTGCGACAGATGAGAGTCAATTTGGGATCCCTCCCCGTGTTTCGCCTGGCCCTCTCGATGCTGGAGTGCTCCACGCAGTGTAAATCCGTAGCGTGCCGTCCGGGGAATCGAACCGGGCCTCCGTTGGTACGATGCCGAGCCGTTGTCACTTCACCAGCGTGAAGATTCAACTGCTTCGATATCATTCAGCAATGGAAGCGGGGATCCAGAGGCCGGAGATGTATATAGTCTAGAGCTATATTTGTCACCGGTACCCCAAGCGATGAAATTGTATGGTAGGTATCTCAACTTGTTTTTTTATCAGTACATGAATTTTCTCCTATTAAACTTTTAACTGCGTGACGGACCAACTATGGAGCTTCTCTATTGAAGCTCCTTGGGACCAACATTGGAGCAAGGGAGCAAGTGACCAACAACTGTGTTTTATTATATAGTGGATTTTAGTAAGGAAAGTACAATCAATGAAGAAGTGTCATCAGTCATCACCAATTGCTTGTGATGAAGAAGAAGAAAAAGAAGCAGCAGCAGCAAGTCAATGAAGAGAAGATTTTGCAGCGGCCTATATAAAGCAAATATATCGATCATTGGGTGAATTTTTTTCGCGCGGGTCCACTGGTTACTAATGTTTCTGAAGGATAAGCTGCAACAGCCGATTCAAATTGTCGTAAAAGATAAGTGCTCTTTATTTTAATGCATTAAGCAGCACAGTCGTCCACCACCTTATAGGTGGCATGCAAACAAATCTCCTATTATCAAACAGCAAAACCTTATCGAATTTAATCAAACTCACTACTCACTAGACAAATAAGTGGTGCGAGCAACATGAACTACTGGAACAGTCCGAACAGACTTAAATATTTGAGACTTTTCAGTGTACCAAGGAGAATGGAAAGGTACAATATTATATATGTGTTCCAATGTCTCGACAATTTCATTTCAAACCCTGGCCTAACCTTCAATTACAGTCAGAGAAGAGACATAAAATGTAATGTATTGGTCCCTCGTAGCATTCAAAAGAATTGTTCTAGAGCTATTCAAAACCAATTAGTTTTGTATCGAGGCCCAAGTCTCTTCAATGTCATGCCTTCAAATATATGAAAAATCTACACTACTGCCAACCCCCTTGGAGCCGTCAAATCAGAACTAGATTAATATTTATGCTAAGTGCCTGATTCAGGGCCTTCCTAGACTCTCCAATTCTAATTCTATTTTTGACCAGATTTATTACGCGACATGAATATTTTTACCACTCTGACTTGTTTGTATTGAATAAACCTGTATTTTTTAGGATGTGACACCTTACTTTTTCACTGTAAATTTTAGTTTTTTTTTTGCTGGACTCATTCAGGAAAGTGGTGGAAAATCCACAAACTGATGTATTGTATTGTATAGCATGACCAATGGAATTTTCACGACTAGGTAATGTTCTCACTTTTCACAATGAAGCAATCCTAACTTACGCTGATATAACTCATATTAGTTCGACCTAATGCAGCTCCCTAACTTAACGTACTCCATAAATAGCGGCTGTCCCTTAATCCTTACGAACTCGTCACACCTAAAGTCTGTTGCACACTAGAGTTGAAGCATGAGAACGTTTCTCTCTATCCTTCCCATTACGCTGCCGTCTATATAGTAGCTTCGACTTGTATAATATTATTCTATTGAAAAACTTCTTAAACTATGAGCCGCGGCAGCTATTTTGCTACAGCGAATGCGGTTGCCTCAGTTTAGACTGTCTGAATTTCTATCGAGTTTCAATTCGCAACTATGCATATTTGTAATCGGTATATCTTAATAGATTCACCGTTATCACACTCATAGAGGCATCTGTTCCGTGCACCTGAAGCAGTTCCGCGTTCCGACTCGTGCGAAACAGGCTTAACGTTGCCAGTGTAGTGATGCTACACTGACGAGTTAGTAACTTTGTTGGCTCTACTGAAGCCGAGTCTACACGAACCATCTTTTCATCGATCACAAACGCAACAATCGACAACAAAATCACAAACAATTCGCCTCCTTGTCCCAACGGCATAAAAAAAAGCCACGAACACTTTAAGGTCACTATGCGCGAATTCAGCATTCCATTACTATTAATCGATATTCCGCCCTCGCATTATCGGTGAGAGATTTATTTTAATTGTAGATGCTGATTGGCGGGTAAAACTTTATATATACTGGCGAAAAGTTTAGCTAAAAATTCACTCACTGGCATCCCCTCAAATCTAGAAATGCAGATAAAACAATTTTTTATTTATAATTTTCTTCAATTTCTATTGCAATTCACACTGTGGACTTCAGTTTCTTCCATTAAAATGTAACTCTTGATTCATTGTAGCTTTTACTAACGAAAAAAAAAAAAAGAAGGTACAGACGTAACTTGGGGAATATGCTACAGTTATTGCTAATTGGCAACATATAGTTGCCAAATGCTTCCCGCTGTACAGAAGTTCAAATCAAACCTAAACAAAATTCGCTTTGCGGGTAAATTTACATAAAAAAGGGGGCTTTAATTACTAAATAATATATTTAAAATAGATGCATCCATTTACAAAGCGAAAGATAACTTTCAAACTTTTTGTGATCGCGCTCAAAGATTTCGAGCACTGCTGGCGATCAAAAACCACAAACTTCGAAGGCTCGCCGCGTGTGTTTGTCGATCAAAATCCTTCCGCGATCACAGACTTCGACGAAAAGATGGATCGTGCAGACGCGGCCTGAAACGTAACATGCATCAACCCGTAGACGAATACCAGACGTTTCGGAAACGTCCGTGCCGACAGGAGAGATAAATTTCAGTTTATTATTGAATACTTTCCATTAAAAAAAGAGAAGTAGTAGTAGTAAAGGTTTTACTAGCGCTTCAGGGGCACAATGCCTAAGAGAAGACGAATTCGTCCGTAAAGTGGTAGTAGTACTCTCTCTGTTTTGAAATACCAAGGTGTTTCACAGCCACAAATTTCAATTGCCTTATCTTGGTACTCCCTATGTTCTGAAATAGTTGTTCCACAGTCATAAATTTCAATTGCCTCATTTTGGAGAACCAAGATGAGGCAATTGAAATTTGTTCCTGTGGAACAACTATTTCAGAACAGAGGGAGTATTCATCAACCACCCCCGGAATGATTTCACCCTTGCTGATGCTTCAGCCGACTAAAGGGGTCAAGAGCAGTCCCCATACCTCTTCAAAGTTACATGGCCTCTACGCCTGGTGGGGTAGCAGCATCCAAGACCGTGGGTTATAGGTAACATACAATGAGTAAACTTAACCCTGTAGCTTATCACATGATGATGGATGGAAGAAAATAAAAGAGTGAGACCAATATAAGATTATATTAGCACATCAAAGAACACTGTAACACACCGCGATTATAGACAGCAATGATGGCTACTTTCACCATGCAGGCAGCCGTTGGCAATAAAATATGGTCATAAATATCCGAAGATTCTTTGAAGGCAAAAGCGAAACATGGAGAAAGAATTCTCACCATAAAAGGATACTTACCTATACATTACTTGCATTGTCAGGCATGTAACTTATACTTACTTTCTACCCACCAAAAAAACAAAGGTAAAGTAAGAATGTAGAAGAATATAGTAATAAAAAAAGGGAGTAAGGTTCCAAGCGCCACAAAGTATATTGATTTCAATAAATAAAATAAAACAGGCGTAAATAAAATGCATAGACCATCTTAAATCGATGCAACTTGGTCATAGACTAGGCGATAATTAAGCATCTTACCCTGCCTATCGAGATGTGACAAAACGAATGCACGGAAATATAAATTAGAACGGAATAAGAAAATAAAATAAGGCGCAGTGAATGGGATATATTTATGGAAAATTTGGTATACAAACTGCAGAGAAGCAATGATTATCATGTTCACATTTTGTGATACGTCAATGAAATAAGAATCGAACGTCAAAACTGAAGGAGAGAAATTATATATAGAAATGGAAAAAAAGTAAAAGCGTAGAATAGAAAAACTGTCGAGTGTAAGTAGGAGGATGTCCTATTGGTCGAGTACATTAAGGGAAATGAGTACCAAAATGTTTGTAAACTATCAGAACTCTGAACATGTACAAGTAACAAACAATGAAGGGAACTGTCTCAGAAACCGCGAGTGCATCTCTGACTGTGAGGTGTAGCCGAGCAACACTCGGATGTTGGGGTGCTAGTCAAGTAATGAACTCCATACGTAGTGTTGACAGGCGAATATGTTGAACAGCAGCGCGCAATGCGCAGTCACACTGATACAGCTGAGCACCGTCACACAACACCGGTAGTCGTTACCATTATATTACGTAACGCCTGTACTTGAACCGGTACAGTAACTAGTGACCTGTCCAGCTACGGTCATACACCAATTATTCAAAAACAGTTCGGGGATCGGTCGGCAATGAATAACAGAGACAAGAACACAGTGGAGTAGTGGTGGACCGGAGGCTGTGGTTGCTGAGCACCTAAGCGCCAGGGTATCTCTCGACGATCATACCAGCACCTTGCCCTCCAGCAGCACAGGCAGCGATGAGAGCGTACTGGCCGTCCTCCTTGATGAGGCGGTTAGCAGAGTGCATCAGCAGCCTCACACCTGCTCGATAATAATTGTTATTAGTATTATATTAAATAGTTTAAAGTGCCCTCTCTATACAAAAACAAAGGAAGATATAAGGGGCATGCAGTACGTCGATAGTAACATGGAACCCACGAACAAGGGTGTTCCCACACATGATCAACGCACATGGGAAAAGTACGTCGAGAGAGAAGAGAAAGAACAAAGAAAGATCAGTAAGAGTATGAAATCGAAAGGAAGCAAAGTGGGTACAAAAGATAGACGTCGCGAAGGTATAGCTATAGGTTACGGTAACCTGTATGGGTCGCTGCTCCCATATCATCGGATGGGCGAACCTAACTAACCCTATGGCCTATGACCCGTACGATGCCCTTGAGGAGCAGCAGCAATATACGTACTGGTACGAGAGTTTGGGACTAAACAACAAGCAACCTTTTACTTCTGGCACCATCAGGTAACTGATGTTTTGAGTCTGTTCCCTATTTGCGACGGAACTCAGCAATGTAATTATGACGATGAAAATTTGTCACCACGACTGAGCTCAAGACGGCATTTTATTAACCTGTTTCCATTGTAATCTGTTCCAGCCCGGTTCACAAGGGTAATAGCAGCAGAGAGACACCACCATCACACAGCGGTTACGCCGCTACTCACCACAGTTCACTCACGAACTATGTCATTGGCAACCCGTGAGCTGCAATGAAGCATGGAACGGACTCACACAGACGCGGTAAAAAAAAAAACGAGACATTTTTGGGGATAGTCCGCGGGCTCCAATTTGCTTGACAGCATCCGTTTACATGTACAAAATTTTTAGTTCCACGAGAAGAAAGTGTAGACATCAACAGGACACAAACACTAGTCTCTGCAGAACCCATAGCCCACAGTATAGCACAACGTCAGATAACAACACTCTTGACATAGAGGTAGCCTAGTTCTGGTTATACCTGTTTTTGTATTGTCATAGCAAATCCTTACTGCTCACAACCCAAAATTCACTCAGATACGAATTTGCACAAAACATTATGAACTGCCGAGTTTCAATTATTTCAAACTTTGCTCTAGCAGACCTGAGCAAAAAAAAAAAACTCACTTAAAATAAAATATAGCGTCTGCTAGGTAGCTTGAGACACACTTCTTACAACAATCAGCTATTGATGTTCAGCACGAATTGAGGAACAAATGCATAGATTTGTTATTAGTAGTTTAGTAGTAATACAGAATCTCGCACAATTCAGGTTATATACACGTCATTTAGCCTACATGTAAGTGTGCGACCAACGTTAAAAAGTGAAAATGATTTTGGCGACATTAATTGACACTTATCTTTTTCATGCAATTGATATTAACAGCAAATGGTGGTTAAGTACAGACAGGCTACAGTACATACTAGCAAAACATCGATATCCGGGACACAAGTTGGCTATCAATTCAAACTGGCACATACCGGAAGAATGGTAACTTCGCGGTCGTTCTGCTTTTCACGACCAGGTCCACTATGAAGGTCGTCTCGTCCGAGGAATATGACACTGCGATCCCCATGGCTCGTCGTATCATTAAGAAGACGACGACAGGGATTTTTCCAAGCTCTCCAAGTTCTTTCGTGCTCCATTCTGGACGGCCATAGACACTCTCGTGCTACATTCTGGACGGCCACATACACATTCATGCTTCACTCTGGACGGCCATAGACACTCTCGTGCTACACTGTAGACGGCCACATACACTTTCGTGCAACACACTGCACGGTCACAAACATTTTTGTGCTACACTCTTCACGGCCCTAGTCTGTGTCCAGAGAGTTTTTCCTTTTCGCAAGCAGTGATTCATAGCCTGGGATCACTTTCAAAGGCTTTTTCTCACAAGCTTCTCGTTGGTAACCCAGGACCAACCTGAACAAGACCAATCGTAGAGGTCTTCACCCTTCCTCAACCCATCCGCGACAGTAGACGGTCATCCAAAGGGCTAAGCGATGTCCGACTTGTTAACCACGCGGTTACACATGCACCATACTTCTACTTTTACTGCATATGATAATTGCTTGTAAGACATCAATATTCACTTAGCTTTACTGAGAATTTTTACCTTTTAAATAAACCAAGAACATGTAAAAACGAAGTAGGTATAACAGGACTTTTACAAGACCTTACAATAAAAGTGTACACATCTCCGCAGTACAAATTCAGAAAATGGCGGAGCTCTGCAGAAACCTGTGAAGTAGCTATACGATTCTGCTACGCTATTAAGTTCGTAAGAGTTTACATTCTCATGGCTCTTCAGGAGTTACAAGAAACTCACCAGTAGCGGCGAAGGGATGGCCAATGGAGACAGAGCCTCCCCACTTGTTGAATTTCTCCAAGGGAGGGGCGCCAGTCTTCTCTTTTCTCTTCAGGTAGTTCTTGGTGAAGTAATCACTGTCCATAGCTTTGAAGTTGGCCACAATCTGGCCAGCAAATGCTTCGTGGAACTCGAATACGTCGATGTCGGACATCTGGAGGCCTGCTTGGTCCAAAACCTGGAGGAGGATTTGTAAAATGTGGCCCCCTGTGATATTTGATTATGAAGACCTCCGATACAATGGGAACTACCGGGCTTTGCAAAAGTCCTGACCCGTTTTGTATTGTCAAAGTGTGAAACTCATTTCAAACACTTGATGAAATTTATTGACGACTCATTCCCAAACTATTTCAGATAATACAATAACTGATAACAGTGCTCATTTTTATACATTGTTGGTAATGGAAACAAAAAGGATAAAGATAGCAGCTCTTCTTCACTCGGGTCACCAGAAGACGGACGTTGTCAGCAAAATGTCAGTTTATCAACGGTGAAACGGGTCGAAAACCGCTTTAAGAATAATGAAAGCCTTAAAGATCGACCACGTTCAGGCAGACCACAAGTTATTCAACGGAAGAATGTTCGAAGAGCCTTTGAAAATGATCCGAAACTCAAAATGACTGAATTTGCGAAGAAGATATCTGTGTCAACCGTGTCAAGAGCTGTAAAGAGTGAAGGTGGAAAGAGCTTCAAGCGTCAGCAAAGACCGCTGCTAACTGCTGACATGGTTAAAAAGCGCCAAAACCGATGTTCCCGCATTCTTAACGACTTGAAACGTCAAGGAAATCGAGTCATAATTTTCTCAAATGAGAAAGAGAACGGCGGGAAAACCCTGAAGATAATAATAATAATAATAATAATTTCTCAGATGAGAAGACCTTCGCCGTGGATCCTGTCTCCAACAAACAGAATGATCGAGTAGTGAGCTTTGGCCAAGACGTCTCCACAACAAAGCATCCGGCCTCTGTGATGATGCTTAGCGTTGTGGCCTCCAATGGAGAGAAGATTACATTAGATAGGCGGCAGTAGACGAACCAAGAGGCCCATTCCCAAAGAGACACCGAAACTTAAGCCCCGACCCTCTATGAGCTAATGCCATTATGTTAGTAGGATGTAGAGGACTGGGGAAAAAAAGGAGAAAAAATGGAAGATGAAAGAGAAAAAAAGAAAGAAAAAAGAAATGGGAAAAGAATCTCAGCCAAAGAGATGATCATGAATGCACACAAGCATGATCGATACCCGCTGATATGCGGAGCTTAAAAATATAGATGGAGCGGAAGTGAGAAGTCGGCTTAAGATAGTCAGGGAAGCTTTGGCCGTTAAGTGCTAGCGACTCGTGGGGAGGAGTTCTTAGCTGTGGAGGATGTCTCTCCCAATGCCTCCAGTGTGGTTCAAGGGCGGTTACAGGTTGACAGGGTCTGAATACAGGGATATTATAGCCACAAAAGTTCTTCCTTGGATCAGAAAAATCGCCAAAGATGGAGATAACGTGTTTCAGCAAGATGGTGCATCAGTGCACACGTCGAAAACCGTTCAAAACTGGATGAGCCAAAACATGACTTTCTGGCCCCCACAGTCGTCTGATCTCAATCCTCTGGACTACAGCGTGTGGCCGCATATTGAGAGTAAAGCATGCAAAGATCGCCACAACAACATTGAGGAGCTGAAAGCCTCTGTGAACCGCACNAAACCACAAGTTCTTCAACAGAAGAATGTTCGAAGAGCCTTTGAAAATGATCCGAAACTCAAAATGACTGAATTTGCGAAGAAGATTTCTGTGTCAACCGTGTCAAGAGCTGTAAAGAGTGAAGGTGGAAAGAGCTTAAAGCGTCAGAAAAGACCGCTGCTAACTGCTGACATGGTTAAAAAGTGCCAAGAGCGATATTCCCGCTTTCTTAACGACTTGAAAAGTCATGGAAATTGAGTCATAATTTGCTCAGATAAGAACGTCGGGAAAACCCTGAAGATAATAATAATAATAATTTCTCAGATGAGAAGACCTTCGCCGTGGATCCTGTCTTCAACAAACAGAACGATCGAGTAGTGAGCTTTGGCCAAGACATCTCTGATATTCGTTATGTCTCCACAACAAAGCACCCGGCCTCTGAGATGATGCTTGGCGTTGTGGCCTCCAATTGAGAGAAGATTAGATTAGATAGGCGGCAGTAGACGAACCAAGAGGCCCATTCTATAAGAGACACCGGAACTTAAGCCCCGGCCCCCTATGAGCTAATGCCATTATGTTAGTAGGATGTAGAGGACTGGGGGAAAAAAAGGAGAAAAAATGGAAGATGAAAGAAGATGAAAGAAAAAAAAAGAAAAAAAAAAGAAGGGGGAGATGAATCTCAGCCAAAGAGATGATCATGAATGCACGCAAGCATGATCGATACCCGCTGATATGCGGAGCTTAAAAATATAGATGGCGCGGAAGTGAGAAGTCGACTTAAGATAGCCTGGGAAGCTTTGGCCGTTAAGTGCTCGCGACTCGTGGAAGAGGAGTTCTTAGCTGTGGAGGATGTCTCTCCCAATGCCTCCAGTGTGGTTCAAGGGCGGTTACAGGTTGCCAGGGTCTGAATACAGGGATATCATAGCCACAAAAGTTCTTCGTTGGATCAGAAAAATCGCCAAAGATGGAGATTACGTGTTTCAGCAAGATGTTGCATCAGCGCACACGTCGAAAACCGTTCAAAACTGGATGAGCCACAACATGACTTTCTGGCCCTCACAGTCGCCTGATCTCAATCCTCTGGACTACAGCGTGTGGCCGCATATTGAGAGTAAAGCATGCAAAGATCGCCATAACATTGAGGAGCTGAAAGCCTCTGTGAACCGCACTTGGGCCCAGATGAGGAAGGATGTGTGTGTAATGTGTGTAAGGACTTACGACGACGATTAGGGCGTCATTGCTGCCAATGGAGGTCCTATTGAATAGCAATGTTGTTTAGATCATAATAAACTAATACATTACAAATCTTGTTTTATTTCATTATATATAAACAAACTTTTACGAACTTCGGATGGCAAATTATTAAATCAGGTCAGGACTTTTGCAAAGCCCGGTAAATCCCGTACGGACCACGGTCCTTCTTCCAAGAAGTTTCCAGTATATCTTTCCCCCAAGAAACCGATACTTTAATAGGTTAACAGAGCCTGACGAGTCTACAAGCTTTTCCCGACAAAACATTTTTGAGCCCATGCTTGCTAAAACAGCTGTTTATAAATACCAAGGTACTTGAAAACAGAATGACAGTAAATGATTGCACTGATTACTCTTATTGTTAGTTTTCGTTACATCTGGCGGTGGACTTCTGTACCAACTACGTTTCGGAAATCACTAGAGCAACGATCGAAAAGCATGTATCCCGCCATTGTACCAACAGATGAGGGCTGCAAAGCATGATCGAAGAAAATCAATGATTGATAAAAATACAAATATGTTCACAGATAAAGCGTCACTATTGACTCTTCGACAAAATATTACTAAACAAAATATCTCAATCTTTGGAACCATCTAGCCAGTTACCTTGGGAGTAGCGTACGTGGGGCCCAAGAGCAGCTGGTCCTTGGGGTCCTGCGAGGTGAATGTGAAGTCCCTCAGGTAAGCCTTGGGCTTCCATCCCATCTGCTTAGCTTTTTCTTCAGTGCAGATTAGGCAAGCAGAGGCACCGTCAGTCTATTGGGCAGATGACGTCACAACGGACAAGAGACGATTAGCTGAGATACACAGACGAACTCAAGTGAATAACATTGGCAACGTGAGCAGACTTCGAAATTTTCGACTACAATACAGATTGATCGACTTTCATTCTGGATCTTACCTGTCTAAACACCTCAAGCCACCTCAACGAAATCTTTTGTCCCTCATCTAAACTTCGTCTGCATTCCTTTATAAGATAGGTAGCCTATGCGCTTCTACCACGTGAGTGATTGTGGGCGTGTTCGATTGGAGAGCGAAATTAAGTCTCTCAGGCTTGACTGGTCAGAATTTTCAGACAGGACCCGTGGCTCCCACTCAATGATTCAAGTTTCAGGCCTCGACTCTCCTCCATCAGTTACCTACCTGTGAGACTTCAATGAACTCAAGTATTACTCAGTAAAACGGGAGATTTCAGTCGGCTTAACAAAATGGGGCTAACTTCCAAAACCTGCAAGACGATTCACAGCAATTGAGCTAAAGCTCGTGTCTGCGTTTCGGGAGATGCCAAGTCAACTGGGCTTGGCTCAAATCAACTTGATGACCCAATCGAACGTGCTCATAGCTGATTACTTAGTCGTAAACGGGTTTACTCGTGCAGCGATTCTAAGCTGCATTGCATAGAAACTCAAATATCTTTCATTTCAGCATTTTTGCCGGAGGTCCGAGTCCAACGGCGAATTCACTTCCAAAAGATTTTTGCTTCAAAAGTTAGCCAAAGCGCTCCCGCTAGCAGGGAAATAACATACACGTTTTAACACCTCAAAGCAACAAAGGAGGCAAAAAAAGAAAACAGCGAGAAGCGTGATGGGGTAGTTCCATAACTGAAATATCTCGCATCAATACTTCAAATGAGGATTAAGACCAACAACCAACTCTAACAGTGAAAGCGTAACGTCCCTTAAGGGTAAAAACAAGTAAATTTATAAGTAAACCAATATACTGATCAGGGCTCCAATAGTATGTAGAATATAGAGAAAATGCCAAAATGTAGCAGGGGAAACGTACCAAGTAGCTGGAGTTGGCAGCAGTGACTGTGCCATGAGGCTTAATGAAGGCGGGTTTCAGCTTGGCCATCTGCTCGACGGTGGACACTCGGATGCCATTGTCGGTGGTCACGGTCTTCGATACTCCGGGTACCTGCACAAGTTATAGCTAAGTAGTAGTAGTAAAGGTTTTACTAGCGCTTAAGTGGCACAATGCCTATATCGCGCAAGTTATAGCTAACTAAAGCCGCACTCGAAGAGAGCATACCTCCGCCAAGCAACGTAATGTTAATTATGCCAAGCACGGCAACGCTGATGACAAACTGAAATTGGTCCTGAATTCAGGGTTATCTTCATCATCAACAAAATTCGGCCATTCGTGCATCGTAACACTCCTAACAGTTCTTGTAATTTTCTAGGAAAATCCGTCAATAACTTCTCCAAATATGTTATGACTAAGTCAAAGACACAAATAGGTGAAGACCTCATCACAAGAATTACTCTTTATACCTTCAAACATTCCTAAATGTTCCGGTAAGTTTCATGACGATCTGTTAATAACTGCTTAGGTTTCCTCACTGACAAACATAAAACAGACAGATCGTCACAAAAATTTGGTCATTTGCTCCTCGTAACATTCATAACATATCATGCGAATTTCACAAATATCAGCTGATAACTTTTTGAGAAAGAAAAACAGGTAGTTACCTACATAAACTAACAAATGGTTGAACGGTTGAAAAGTTTATCATCTGCCTCTCCTTACATACCCAACAAACCAGGCAATTTCATGAAGATCCGTCTATAACTTTTAGAGTTATCCATAGCCCTACTTGGCGGAGGTAATCAAGTGCAGTGATATGGTAACAATTCAAGTAGCATATAGCTATACTGCATAAGCATATTGAATATTATTGCAGTCCTCGTTTCATCACCATACCCAGGTCCGTCACAAGACGTGATTCAAATCGATAGAATAAACAAGCCTTTATTATACCAAGTACCTAGTTTTGAACTCAGTTTCCACAACTAAGGCGATCTGAAGAAAAATACGGGACATATAGTATGTCGACAGAAACGTGGAGCCCACGCACGAGCGCGTTCCCACACATGGTCAACGTGCATGGGAAAAGCAAGTCGGGAAAGAAGAAGAACAGCACTAAACATCATTTGTAGGAGTATAAGAATTGAAAGAAGCAAAGCGGGCACAAGAGACAGACGTCCCGAAGGCCTAGCTAATGGCTAAGGCCAAACGGTCCTACTGGGGTCGCTGCTCCTCACCTAATCCTATGGACCATCCTATGCCCCTGAAGGGTAACACACCTTCAATTGAAGTACCGTGCGTTCTAGACAACAAATGTGTAAGATCGGTAATAAGTAACAAGAGAACAAAATACAACAGTAGGTAAAGCCGCAAATGAAACTCTATAGTCTGACACATTTCATCAATTCAGATCGGCCCTGGTCAAATTCCTCTATAGCGTTACCAATTCTATGAGTATATGAGATTTTGTTCGGCCTATATCTTAGCCCCGCCCACTACCTGTATATAGAACAATCTCAGAAATACCCACAGAATTGGCACCGCAAAAGAGGAATTTAACCACGACCCAAGTGCCTTGATAAAATTATAGTACCTAATAATACACTGTATTCAAGTAGGCTCTCCATACTGGATTTAATTAAGCATTAAAAATATATATATATATACTTATCAAGCTAAATTATTTAGGCTCTGAGTTTAGATTACAGATGATAAAACACGTAAGATCAAGTTTTTGAGAGATATAAAGCAATCACATACCTTAATAGAGACCACGTCACTAAGGTTGCCAGCAAGCTCAGCTTCCTTAGCAAGTGAGTGTGTGCGGATGGCGAATTCGTCCTGTTCTTGACGGGACACCTGGAATAAAGCAATTACATGACCCTCAATACATCGGTCACACTTTTTAGTTGCACTAATTCCATCTTGCTTACATTACTTAATTTACAGCACAATAATGAGGCAATCATATGCACGAACGAGAGAATGATGAAACGTCCAACTCCATACACCTGAAATACTTCTGTCGTTAACAAAACAAACTATTAACAAGGCCCAACTACAAGTTATGAGACTAGCGAATATTCCAACTCTCACTCAACATGAGACGCTAGGAAACACAAAGTAGGTACCAAGCGCCAAAGTCAACAGTAGGTACTCATGGGCACATTCTGATCATTGAAGAGAAGGTGGCGGTTAAAAAATTATATAGCAAACGAAAAAAATGACCTGTATTACTTACTAAAATGCACGTGTTTCACTGTCACCTACCGTAACTTTGATGTAGTTTACTGAAGTTTTCAAAAAGTGGCGCAAGGTACCGTATTCACGGTGCAAGGAACCTCATATGACCAAAAATTTTCATTATAATAAAATTATCCGTCACAACATATGCCCCAAAATCCTCAAGACGCCTTAAAGCTTTAAGGCTCTGCAGCCGTGCCGGAAACACAACAACTTTCTGTCAGCACAAACCTTGAAGGCAGCACAGAGCCGGTCAGCAGAGTGCCCCATGACCTCGTTCGTGGAAAACTCAGCAACAGCAGGCAGCTCGGGAGCCAGGTGAGCAGGACGGAATGTGGACAGCAAACTCAAACGCTGACCTGGTGCATCAGTGAATGTTTAAATACCGGTAGTTTAAAGTTAAGGGGCAAACTGTAAGACTAGGGCAATTGATGCGTTTCAGGTGTATAAAACTTACAAAGTGTTTACACAGTCAGGCCGACGCCTCGGACGGTCCCAGTATAGCATGTAGCTTACTGTAAAACGGGCAGGTGTTAGCTTAGAACGAATTTGACACCGCAACAATAGGTCTCAGGTAGGCTACATATTATACCGGCACCTCTCCCTCCCCCCGGGATTTATAAATAGGTAACATTTTTAAATTCATTGAGAATGCTAGGATGGCTTCCAAGCATTCCTGGACTCAGAATTTTGTCACCCAAAGGCTTGAAATTCACGCGACTCCCCGACCGTCAATAGCTTGATCTAAATTTCATTTTCTACATATGAAAGAGGCAGAAATGTCTAAAAAAAATTCTTTCAAGGTTAAAATAAATTCTAACAAGACTACGCGACTCCTCTGCTGAAACTTCACGCTGCCCCAGGGGCATTGTAATCCACCAGTAGGGAACTGCAGATTTAGATAATAAAAGTGCCTCACCCAAAGTCTTGGCCTTGTTAAGTTTAAGGAGCATAGCCCTCAGAGGACGACTTAGGCGGATGGGCACATCAGACATGGTCTCCACACCACCCGCAATGCAGGCATCATACACACCAGCCTGCATGAAACCAGCACCTGCCCGGCAGGGAAACAAAAATTAGTTAAACAGAGAGAACCTACAGAAAGCAGATACAACAGTATAACAGAACATTAAGAGAAACTCCTAAAATATCACAGACTCCCAATTCTACCCAGTTAATAAGGCACTTCCCATTCATCACTCTGTCTAAATAAAAAAAGTACGACAAACTCTCATCTCTGCCTGAGTAATAAGAAACTACACACTTACAGGTAGCCAAGGCAACATTGGAAGAGATACAGGCCATGGTGACGGTGTGAGCAGGTGTGGCCAGGCTGAAGCCAGCTCCCAGGGCACCTTCACGGGCAACATTAGCAGTCTTGGCCTCTTGAATAACAGTGCCGATGCAGATGTAATCGACAGCACTCTTGTCCAGATCCAGGCGATCTGCGAGGCCTCTGATGTGTGGTAAAATTAGAGCTACTGAATAAGATGTTGAATGAAATAAGACTGCCTAGCACAGCTCTTGCAGTATGACATCAAAAGTTACATAAGGCTTATAAACAAGGGTTCAAAAGTTACTTAAAGATGTAAATAATATAGGCAGTGCATCCGGAATTGCAGTGAACAAAACACAAGAAAGCAACTACATTGGGTGGCATCATGATATATTGTTTTTGTACTTGAACAGCAACAGATAGCTGCCTACCAAATTTTCATTAGTAGTGCAGCAACTCCTTGTGCTCATTCGCGTAGAAATGCTGTTAATAAGTGTCACAGTCATCCACGTGTAGCA
>LQNS02278165.1:2321584-2333526 GCA_001587735.2 Parhyale hawaiensis
CCTGTTGATAGAATTTGGGTTACAATGCGAATGGAAAGCTTCTAAAAGTCGCCTAGATTTAGGATTAGGTTCATTAGATAGAATTTTTGGACTACAAATTGACATTTCATGATTGGTTGACATGATCGTTAACTAGAGATGCTTAAATATTTTATCTGATACTGTTGTTGTACTCTTTCATCCTTTCCGAAACTTATTTACGCGTCTCTCCAATATACACAGCATCACAGTTCTTACAGTCAAGTAGTAGTAGTAGTAGAAGTTTTACTAGCGCTTCAGTGGCACACTGCCTATATCGCGCCGAACTATTCCTGTGTTTAACCACAGGCTCGTGCGCCAACTAGGGCGCGTTTTAAATTGTCNAGAAGTCTAGCGGGAATAGGTCAGCCACCTCGATCGGCAGCCCACCTCCCGAAACAGAAGGGGAAGTATTGAGAGCCTACCTAACTTTACAAAAATAACCTCGTCAGCAGGAACTGCGGCTTCTTACAGTCAATCTAGTAAACAACGTTATTTCTTTCTTGGAGAGGGAGCTTCGCTTTGCTATTGTTCAGAGATTTTTACAAAGTATTCGTTGGTTTACTGGCGATCCGAATGTTGTGGCATCTTAGAATTTAGTTTGCTTTTTCAGTTGCGCCTTTTATATAGGGAGCGGACACGTACTTGATCTATCTTTATTGTTCATTGATTTAAATTGGTCTTTGGCGTTTCTTGACGGTTGAATTTATGAACTAGTTTGGGTATCCATTTTCTTTCAATATGTTATTGACTTTTTCTTGTTCAGCTTTTTTATTTTCAGATCAGCAATATTCTTCACTTGTGTCTATCAGTGACTTCACGACAGCTCGCTTAGTTGAAGCAGGGTGATAACTTTGATATTTCAAATAGTTGTTCGAGTTGGTCGGCTCACTTTTCCGAAGCTTACTGTCGCGTCCTCCAATAATACAAAAACTGAACTTCATTTTTATTCTTTTGATTTGCTAATGTATTATTTGTAGTGTTTTGTTGGTAGTTAGGATACCTACTTTAAGCGGACGAAGGCGGGTGGTGAAGACGAGTCGTGTTTAACGGCTCGAAAGCTCGGAGTCTAATAAAACTAAAATCCCAGAAGGCTTTCTTATTCACTTCTCCAAAAAAGAAGGGGATATATGGTGGGGATCCGCCTGAGCTCGGCTACACATATATGCGGTTGTTAATTATCAAGTTGATACAGGAAATGCTGGCGGGAAGAGTGTAGAATATTTCTGCGAGAGAAAGAAATGAAGCTGAGGATGATAACCCGTGTAGGCAATTGACTCAAGCGTGGCTCGTCAAATAGCATGAGGTCTATGACCAGCTGAATATCACCTGTTTTTCTTTTAATGGAAGTAAAGAAAATGGTGATGTTGACCCAATAGGTTACAGGCCGTCTAGTATTGAATAAAAGCGTGGCACTGCTAGTTAGCCGAGTATTTAATGTTGTAGAAGGCACCATAATTTGATGCTCTACACAACACTTGAAAATGACTTGCCAAGTTAAACTGCAGCTTAGTCGATATTACAGCTGTTTACAGACAACTAATTTGCATTGGTATCAGTTTTGCTGAGGTTAATGAAAGCCACTTGTTGACCGTTCTGTATGTGCAATGTTTCATTCCACAATTAAAAAAATTACCGCGCGTGCATAACATATAACTGAGCGGCGAGCAGAACGTTACAGTGAACACCCCCAGGGATGTAAAGTCCTAGTTGAAGTGAAGTTTCGAACAGTTTCAAAACTCTTGGCTTCTGTGACAGCATTAGATGTCTACTCGGTAGACCAGTTGAACTGCTCAGCTGATAGTTACCCTACGTTTACTAGCCCACGAGAGATGAGTTAATGTGCAACAGAAACACATTTAAAACTTACAACTTATAGTAACTTTTTCATTACAGAAGAATATACCCAGCAGTTACCGTGCAAAATAGGGTGTGTATTACAAGGGTCGTTCCAAAAGCAATGCGTAATATTTTTAATTAAAAACGTTTAAGAGGTATAAAGACGAAAGTGGTACCATTAAAACGAACGGACTTTTCTGCTCCTGAATTTATTTTTCTATGTAGTGACTCCGATCTTCAATGCACTTCTGTGAGCGATGAAAGAGCCTTGACGCTTCGGTCGTAAAAGTCAGTGCTTGCCGAGGTCAAGTTTTCACCGCTGCAGTAACGGCTTTGTTGGGAAAACGCTCCCTGCGCTATGAGTGCTTCTAAGATCCGAACAAGTGGAAGTCTGTCGGCGCCAGATTGGGACTAAACGGTGGGTGAGACAGCACCGTCCAGCCGACTTGTCACATATTGTGGTCTTCAAACTTGCGTGTTCTCTGGGTCGTTATACATCGTGTTGCTTGCTCAACGTTTCCTTTCTGTTGCACTTTGGTGGAGGGGACGGTTTGAGTTGACTGTCGCTTATGGTTCCAAGATCGAGGCGCAGTTTGCCGTGGTGGTGGCTGTGCATAATCGTCCGAAGCGAATTTTGTCACTCTCATCTCTCTCGCCACTTTGAAATTGACGAACCGATCACCTAACCGTGCGAACATCAACTGCATCAGCTTCGTAAACATCCACAAGGCATCTGTGAATGTTGATTGGTTCAATTTTTTGTGCATGAAGTAATTCACTGACGCCCTTTTGCATCTAACGCGCGTTCATGACACAGTTTGCTTTCTTAGAGTGTCACACCTTCAATATCTGCAACAGAGAGACAAAACTTCCTGGTCGTAGGTACATAAATTCAGTCACCATCACCATAATAATGCAGCTTGCCACCCGCTGGAATCCTTTCGGGCGGATTAAAAAAATGAGTGGCATTTTTTTTAGGACCTTCGTTCATGCGTGGCTACAGTAGTGCAAGTTTTTGTTTGGCACATCATAATACTGGGTGATGCAAAAACATGCCATTGTACACATGCAGAAAATATTACAGTACAAGTAGAAAATGAACTACATCTCATTCATTCGAGGTTATATGAGTAATAATTCTTAGCGTTCTCCGCGTTGCGCATAATGATGGCACGACGGCCAGAAGTGTATCTACGCCTGTTTTGGTATATAGATTCTAATTCTGTTGTAAAGATAAATTGCGCTTGCCTGCTTGATTTAAAAACAAGTTGAATGCCGCTATTTCCATTTTGAGAAAGCGTTTCCATTCTCCCAACACTGCACAAAATTGTGGCCAAGTACATAGTAGGCCTACGATCTGTAGCAGTATCAGCGATAAGCGCCATATCAACACTTACAATTTTATACTGCTGCAATGTAGCCTCGCGAACCTAAGAGCTGTTCTGAGTGCCTTTCCGTAGGGGATGTTGCAGTTGGCGGCGTGACGAGGTTAGTTGGTAATTGGTAAAGTTAGGTAGGTCCTCAATTCTTGCCTTTCTGTTTCGTGAAATGGGCTGTGGAACGCCAAATGGTGGTGACTGACCCATTTCATGGAACTCCTACCGGCCCTCGTGTTGGGCGTCAGGGAAAGGGGCCTCTGTATTGGCGTTTCTCCTAATGTCTCCGTCTCTTCTCGTTTTTTCATTTCTTTACGTAGTGCGATGTGGCTGTGCAAACAGCCGTGCCGTGTAGGGTTGGATATGCTTTGCGCCTTATTTCCTGTCAGTATCTAGCTAGTATCGTACTTCAGAGGTCGGCTTCTCCGATTATGTTACGATGGCAAAATCAATGGCAATACCATCGCTCCATCGGCATCGGAACAAAAAGTCGCCAATTTTCATCGGCGATGACCTACGATGAAATAACCGTCGACGATGGCCATCGTAGAGCGTCACAATCGGCGATGGACCAACGCATTAACACATTTTAAAAAGGCAAACATCTCAGACCACAAATATCAAATAAAAGCAACATCTCTTATAACCTCGGCCTGTGTGCGATTTTCAAACCAGTAATACTATTCCTAACTGATAAAAGGAACGAAATGTAAGGTTCAGGTTATTAATTAGCATTGTTGGATATGGGAGATGTATTAAAATAAACTTTGTAACTCTCTTGTAGGCGCCAATCTACTTGGGATAAACAGCCTTAATTATTTGCTTTACCAAGGTCTTGTCACTGAGCTTTAGGATGAGGGTATTATCGACACAATGATATAGTACCATCTATTTATTCAAGAAGGGCTCAAGAAAACTAGGGCTGCAAACATTTGTGCTCTATAAAAAATAAAATGGATTAAGTTAACTTGAATGCAAATACCGTGCATGAAATCTAGTACGAATTATCTGTATATGAATTAGCGGAAATAGCTAGAGACTCAAGAACACTCAGAGGTTACGTAGCTATTATAATGTCCTAGGCATTTCTATTGGCGATCCAAGGGAAGGAAAAGGAAGGAACAGGTAGTATGTCAATAGAAACGCAGGACTCCCGTACAGAGGTGCACCAACACCCAAAGTAACAGTACTGAAAGTCAGGAAACAGAAGGAAGAACAGATTAGAATACAGACAGTAAAGCACTAAATCAGGAAGGAAGCAAAGTGGGCTGGAAAGAGAGACGTCCCAAAGGCCGAGCTAAGGTCTAGATCAGCCTACATATTCCCTTTGGGTCGTTGTTCCTCAACTCAGGATGGGCGAACCTGATAAACCTAACCCTTGGGCTACTTGCCCGTCCTGGGGCGGGTTGCAATCATGCCTTCGTTGTCACATGTGCTACACAGGCCTCCAATGCGACACAGCTTGGGTAACACTGGGTGCCACCGACAACAACCCTCCTAAATTTTAGGGTTATGAGCTGGGTAACACAATCTTCCTTTACAAACATTGACTATGATACTCGAATATTAGTATTGCAAACTGTATGACTAGTATATATTGCTTGAATTCTAGCATAAGAAGCACTTTTGGATAGTTTTCTTAACTTTGTATCCTAAAACACAGCTAAAACAAGACTCACCCAGAAGTGTACATGTTTACGCTTGCCGAAAATTCCGCAACACATTGTTGGGGCGCTGGGATCGCACGTCGCTTTCACTGCTACACGTGTAACACAGTGAGGGTAACACCGGTGTTTGATTGCAACACGCCTCTGGTCTCCCAGAGGAGATTGCACAAATCTATTTAGTTGCCCATTCATTAACTTCTTCTAACTTGGTACTTACTTAATCCTCTTCGGACCTCAAGTGGTCCATAGGGCAGCCACAAATTGTCTCCAACGGCCCATATCCAGCGCAAACCGCATGATGTCTTCCTCACTCAAGTAGTTTTCCCTCTTATCTCTCTCCATCGCTCGTCTCCAGGTATCCCTGGGTCTTCCAACTCTCCTCGCTCCATCTCTGTTCCATATCAGCGTATGCTGCGGCAGTCTATTTTCTTCCATTCTCAATACATGGCCATAATATCTCCATTAGTGACACCTGATCTTCTCTACTACACTCCTTTGACCGGTTCTCCGTCTCAGCTCTTCCTCACTGATGTGTTCATACCATCTTATTTTCAGGATCTTTCTCAAACAGTTACTTTCAAATCTCCTGAATTTCGTCTCTACTTCCTTTAATCCTTTCCGAATTTCACATCCATGCAGTAAAATTGGAATGACAATGCTGTCAAATAGCTTGAGCTTGGTCCTCAAGCTCATGCTTCCGGCCGCCCAGACCTTCTTCATTTTAGCAAAAATCCCTCCGGCCTTTCCCAAGCGTACTCTCATCTCTCTTCGGACGTCATCTGAACAAACCGTGCTTCCAAGATACTGAAAGGAGTCAACCGTTTCTATCTCCGCTCCTTCCAGCATCAGGGGTCTCACGTTCTCTGTGTGCACCCGCATTACTTTAGTCTTTGCCTTACTGATCTCCAGTCCCACCTTTGCAGCTTCTTCTGACGGTCCTCTTGTCATTCTTTCAACGTCCTCAAAGTTTTCACGCAGCAATGCCAGATCATCGGCGTAGTCCAGGTCCTGTAGCCTAGTATTATTCACCAAACAACACCCTCCTCTTCTCGTCTGACCTTCCTCATCACCCACTCAATCACCAAAATGAATAGAACAGGCGACAGTACGTCACCCTGCCTCACTCCCGTGGTGATTTCAAAGTATTCGGTGCTCTCTCTACCAACTCTGACGCAGCTCATAGATCCATCGTAGAGGGTTCTAATCATTTTAATAACTTTTTCTGGAAACCCGTAGCACCTCAAGATATTCCACATAGATGGTCTATGCAAAGAGTCAAAAGCTTTCTTGAAGTCAACAAAGTTCACCATCAATCCATTCCGATGCTCAACACTCTGTTCGATCACGTTCCTCAGCACAAAAATCTGATCTGTGCAAGATCGGTTTCTCCTAAATCCTGACTGCCTCTCCCCTATAACAGACTCCACCGCCTCACGAATCCTCGCTGCTAGTATCACACTGAGGGCTTTGCTAGGCACAGAGAGCAGGGTGATCCCTCTCCAGTTGTTGCAGTCAGCTAGGTCAACTTGGTACACAGCGCAAAATACGTCGCACTAAAGCATATCACTGCACACCATCAGTTATTCTATAAATAAATGCATCACTCGTGAAGGACGGAATAGAAGGAGAAAGACGAAATAAACCTTAAAGATGAGAAACTAGAAGAAAGACCGAAAGAAACAGGAAGACATGTGTATGCGACGAACACTGCAATTTTGTGAGGGCTCAGCGGCCGGCAGCTGGTCTATCTGGAAAGAAATATTCCTCTACAATTTAGGGGTTGAGAACTGCGGCAGTACCCCTCTTTGTTTTAATGTCACTAAAGAAATGAATGTTTAAAATCCGTAAGGTTGTTTTTCTGCAGTTTTAGTCTTATTTCATTATTTTGTCGGCATCGGAAGTACAATTGATGACGATGCCCATCGTATGCCATTGCCGATGACTTGTTCAATCATTTCATCAGACCATTTCTTCCTCACAACACCATCGGCGATGGAGAAAATGGCTATCGCCGATTGTTTGATACGATTTCCATTGGACCATCGCTATCGCCCAACCATCTGTACCATCAAAAATGGCTCTGCGTTCGTCAGTAAATATGACATTGGAGAAATCAGTTTTCATGTTCTCTTCAGCCCATTTACCCTACTTTCTTTATGGGTTTTTGTTAGAAGTGGTCGGTTAATTACCTTTTTCACTTTATCTAGCTTCTGCAGAACCTCACATCTTGTCTTTCTGTTTAGTATTGGGTCTCCAGCGTCTTCAAATATCGCCTTACTTGTAGAAATTGTTTTTTTTTTAGCCATAGAACCTTCAAATGACGCATATACCGAACAGTCAGTTTCCTCGTAGAGGCTCTGTCCAGAGTTTTCCGGTTGACCTTACCTTCAATTGTATAAGCCTTAGTTGTTCGGTGATCACGCTGTAATTCCTTGTAAACTTCGAGTGATGTGTTACCAGAAGCCAATAACGAGGTCACTTCGGTCTTTTCTTCACTGGTTAGACCGCTTTTCTTGCCCATGTTGATTAGAGAGTGATGTTGCATAATCTGGTGTAACAGCAAAACCCCGTGCGATAAGCAAATGTTGCCAAAGCGTGGGAGATGATTTCGTTTTATTTGTCTATATTTGTTTTTATAGTTACAACATACCTGTGCACTAACTTACTATTAACATTTTGAATGTTTGACACTTATCTTGTAAAATAAGTAGAAAAAAAATTATATTTGCACAATCAAAGGTAACATACTATTTATATATATGTGTATGTTCATACGTAATTAATTGGAAAGTGAAAATATGTGTCAAACGAAATAAAATGATATCCATGACGCCATAATTTTTGGGAGGCGAGCCACCCCCCACAAGATCCTAAACGATAATCAAAAATAATGAAAACAATTAACTATGCAATCATGAAAACAATAAATAATGCAATTACAACTCTATAGATTGACGAATGAATAAAACCAATATAAGCCAGTGGTGAATCAAATAATTTAACCTAAGTCGATGCAAGAATTTATAGTAATAAACATCACAGTATATAAAAGAAGCAAGGAGAAAATCGCTGGAACACGAGAATGAGTCTCAGCAAGAATAACTATATCACATATTCAAATTCACCTGACACAATAAAGACAGCAGGTAATGGTAAGAGACGTCAGACAAAATTCAATTAGATCATAATTCTGCGTACCGAAATCAAACATTCTTGCCAAATTATTATTGTCATAGAAATTAGTCATCGCTATGATATGTACCGTGAGAAAATGAAAAAAAGGCAGTGCCTCAATCGATCATAATGTAAAATTCATAATTTTACACCATGGTGGTTTTAGGAAGTTCTGGTAAAAAAAACTTATCTCACGCACGTCATGATCGAAGTTAGACGAGATTACGTTACGTTTGTACATACGGGTGCCTACTTGGAGACGTATTATATCGGGCATTAAACGATGGTAAAAACTAATTTGATGATATTCCACAATGAAGGCACGCAAACTAAGCTCCGGTAATGAAATTCAAGTCGCACGACTTGACTGAAATTATAAATGATACTAGAGCATTGTGCAGATGATAACAATTAAACCGGGCAATATGCAATGGCAAACATTTATTTTGACGATAATTCACAAGGAAGACTCTCAAACTAATCTTCGGTAATGAAATCCAAGTCACAAGGCTTGATTGAAATTATAAATGATAGCATAGCATAGTACAGATGATGACATGTAATTATACCGGGCAATATGCAATGACAAACATATATTTCGACGATAATTCAGAAGGAAGACACGCAAAGTTAGCTTCGGTAAGTAAGCCTCCAAGTCAAACGGTTTTTTCGAAATTACATACAACAATTTAGCGTTGTATAGATGATGACATATGCACCGTGCAATATGCAATGGCAAACATTTATCTTGACGATAAGTTCAGAAGATAGACTCTGCTTACTCCATGGAAAAATGTGGCCAGCATCTCTCCGTAAACCAAGCAGGTCACAAGCATGAGTACGCAGTTTACATTCGACACAATTAGCGCCGCGTTACCCGGTTTATTATAAATTTGCGTATCTTAGTCAACTCCAACTCCTACTCGCGAACCTTTTTTTAGAGGCACTAATATCTTCATATCAATTTTTATTTACGTTAAATTTAAAGTTTCATTTGATTTCTGCTGCAGTAAATGCGTTTTCCATCTTTACACATTCCCAAATTCCCACTGTGCATCTTACCCAATTTTTCAAGCGATGATGCAGGAGCTATCCGCTGTCCCTTCAGATATACAGTATTTTCCCTGATAATGTATATAGCGAAGATCCGTGACTTTGATACACGATGTGATCGATGAGATACTGCTACTCCTCATGCCGGCTTACATATTTGGGCTCATCGCAGCCCATTCTCTTAACGATGCTTCATTAGCTGTCCGCTGTCCTGCCAAAAGTATATAATATCTTTCTGATGATGTATACAGTGGCGGTTTGCGGCGCTGTTAAACGCTACGATGCCACGACTTCCCGCGTCGGCTGGCCCCATATTTGAACACAGGGTAGCCCATTATTCTAACGATGTTTCAGGAGCTGTCCGCTGTCCTGCAAAAAAATATATTTTATTTCCCTGATGATGCATACAGCGAAAGTTCGTGGCTTTGATATTTTATTGAAGCATATATATCAAAAGACGTGGACCATTTTGAAGGTAAACTGCATCCGGCTGCTGTCGATGAAATACGTAGCCTTTGGATAAAATAACGGGACCATTATTTCCCAAAGATGACCCGAAAACTCGACGTTGAAGAAGTATAATTTATACATATTTTCGATGACGTCACACGTGGTGCTCACTGGAAGCCTGGCGGCGAGCTCGCTTATCCCATAAAATTGACTACCATCGATGAAAATTTCTATCAGGCGGCCAAGCTAGGCCTGGCAATTATCCTCAAACTAACTGATGAATGTGACGGCGCATCAGTGACATTGATGACTCGCAGACGCCTTGACTAGGCGTCGGAGTTATAGTACAACACATCACCCGAGACCAGTAAGTGCTCTGTTTCAACTAATTTCACGCCACACTTCAGCTGGGTCCGTAAGGACCGGAGCTGATAATAGGAGCAAAGACGAGCACCAAGCCTGAACTGACCCAAAAAACCCTTTCCTAATCTCAGTCGAACGTTGGTTGTCATTCGGATGTTCCCAAATTTTCCCCTAACCAATCGTATTTTAACATCCTGAGTTTCGCTTCCCTCGGCTCATCCCCTTCATACCCACACTTAAGTATATATTTGGACTAACCCTCGTGTTGCTCCAACCAATGCCATTTTTAAGAAGCTGCCCTACTAGGTAGTCTATCCTTCATCGGTTGCTTCCTGATTTTAAAAACTTCGCCTACTTTTGAGCTGTCTCGCGTTTCTAAACCTCGAGGAGCAAAATAAATAAAAGCTAAATTCTCACTAAAATACAAGTTACAGGTAACTTCGTTGTTCCTCTCATGCACCATTTGTTCTGTTGCCAGTGTAATCCCAGCTTAGTCCATGTCTGCATCTTTCTGGTTCAGAAGCAATAAATTTTTGAACCAAGGCTGTCACAGCTATAGACCTGACCATTGTCCCTGTTCGTAAAAAGACACCCAAAACCTAGGCCAGCTGCCCTTGTCTGCCGTCTGGCACTTTATCTACCGTTAATGCCGCGCCACACTAGGCATTTATACAGACAACTTGATGCAAGGATGCGAGACTCGGATGTCATTTATGCTGTGGTATCTATGCTACCGACTTTAAATGTATCTCGCAATGGCCCGCGATCTGCTCGTCGTAGCAACCAGTTGGTCGTAGAAATGCACATGTGCCCCCGGCATTATAGACACAGCCTAAGCCTTCCCTCGCGTAGACGAGATGCTGCTGCCCTCGCTACAGCTATCCTCTGCTGCAGTCACTTCCCATTAATTACTGTTGCCTTTTCCAACCAGAGTTGAGTACTAAATTCGTAAAAGATTCGTCCCAGTCTTTTCCAACTGAGAAGTTATTTGTGATACAAATATTTTAATAAGAAACTGTGTAAATTATTTTGTATAGGACACAGCAATTAATTTCTCACGCAGCAGTTAATTAACCAATTAAATTAAACGACCTATCACACACGCATACATATATATGGATCTTGATATCCTAACAAATCATCAGCGTTCGAATTTCTTCTATCTTATAATGAATGTTGATATTCCTAGCTTTAAGCACAGCAGACTGACGCTATTCTTCAGTCTTCTCTGCTACTGATGCTGGCCAAGTAACTAAAACTTCAGAATTTTAATTCCTTAGTGCTCTCGATTTATACAGCTACTAGCTGTACCTGTGAAATTTTCACAGTCTACCGGGCCTTTAATTTTTATACATACTGTGTGTCCCCTTTATGGAGCTTTCCAAAGGTGCAAACCCGTGAAATTTTCACGGTCTACCTGGCTTATGATTTTTATCTAACTATACCGTGTGTCCTCCTGACCCAGTAGTCCCTACATATATATCCTCCTGACCCAGCAGTTTCTGCATATATATATTATCCGGACCCAGCGTCCCTGCATATATATCCTCCTGACCCAGCAGTCTCTGCATAGATATATCCTCCGGACCAAGCGTCCCTGCATATATATCAATACATTACTGCGGAATTTCCACCTGAAAAGCCCCGGCAAGAAAGTTTCACTGTCCGTTAAGGGTTACGCCTAAGAAAAATCATTGATAACGTTAGAATAGAAAATTTAATTTCCTTTTAAAAGTAACAAAAACCATTTTCCTACGTATGATAGTATTCAAGCAATAAGCGAAAAACTAACAAAAAACATGGGAGAACGGGACACTTTTGGCTAAGTTACCAACTTTGAGGAGCTCTTACCCCCCTCCCCCGGCCAAGAATTGGGACCAAACCCAAAGTGTGAGCCCTGAAAAGAAAGGTCTTGGAATGAGCTTTCTAACGGTGCAAACCAATCTCATTCTGTTCTACCATTAACTTCTGCTTCACCCCCATCCCCTCCTTTGCCTTACCC
>LQNS02278165.1:2351737-2362386 GCA_001587735.2 Parhyale hawaiensis
TCTTTGCACGGTTTTTGTAAAGAAATAAATTTAGAAAAACATAAACCTGAGTGTTCGATTCATGCTCCAGTTAGAATGGAATTTAGTAAAGATCCAATAAGATATAAAAACTTTCAAAAACAAATTCGACATCCCTTTGTAATATATGCAGATTTTGAGAGTACATTAAAGAAAATTGATACTGTGCAACCAAATCCTGAAGGATCCTATACGATGAATTTAAACAAGCATATTCCAAATAGTTTCTGCGCTTATACAATATGCGAAATTGACAAACATTCAAAACTTACAGCTTATGTAGGAAAAGATACTCCAGAAAAGTTTGTAGAATATATCACAAATGAAGTACTACGAATCTATGATATTATGAAGATCGTAAAACCGATATGGTTATCAGAAGAACAATGGAAAAGTTATAATAAGGTTACAAAATGTTATGTTTGTAACGAACCGTTTACTGAAGAAAATTATAAAGTTAGAGATCATAATTATTTAACCGGTGCATTTAGAGGAGCAGCGCATTGGAAATGTAATCTGAAAATTCGTAACCCTTCGTTTATTCCAGTTTTTATATACAATCTCTCAAATTATGATGCACATTATTTCGTGAAAGAATTAAGTAAACTAAAAGGTAAATTAAATATTATACCGCAAACTGATGAAACATATATAAGCTTTAGTCAAAATATTGCAGTAGATGAGTATAAAAATAAAGAGGGTCAATTCAGACTATTAACTCGAGAAGTAAGATTTTTAGACAGTTTTACATTTATGTCAGCATCAATTGATAAACTCAGTTCGAATTTGAAAGATGAAAACTTTAAGGAATTATTAAGATACTGTCCAGATAAATTAAAGTTTGCTTTACTAAAACGTAAAGAAGTATATCTGTATGAGTGGATTGATGATAAAAGTAAATTCGATGAAATTCAATTACCGTCACAGTCATCGTTTTATAGTAAATTAAAGAATGAAGGAATTTTCAAAGATGATTATCAACATGCGTTAAAAGTGCGGAATACATTTAATTGTAAAACATTTAAGGATTATCATTTATTGTATCTAAAACTTTATGTACTCCTTTTAGCAGACATATTTGAAAACCTTAGAGAAACGTGTTTAGGTGTCTATAATTTAGATCCTGCACAGTATTATACAGCTCCAGGATTATCTTGGGATACTTTATTAAAATATACAAAAATAGAATTAGATTCAATTCAAGATCCTGATATATTGTTATTCATTGAAAAGGGTATTCGAGGAGGGATCAGCACAATAACACACAGGTATGCTGAAGCAAATAATCCGTATATTCCAGAAACATATGACCCTAAAAAGCCAAATAAAACTTATTTGGATGCTAACAACCTTTATGGATGGGCAATGAGTCAAAAACTACCAACCGGGAAATTTAAATGGTTAACAGAAAAACATATTGAAAATATGAACTGTTTTAAACCACCAGATGGGAAAGGTTACATTCTCGAAGTAGACTTGGATTATCCAAAAGAACTACACGATTATCATACCAATTATCCATTAGCGGCAGGCAATTACCACGCTGGAGCAGGTTTTTATACAGCTTCGTATCGAGCTAATACATGCAAGTGCTGCAGATTGTTTTCTTTGTTCGCTACGTGATATAAAGTGGCTGTGATGGGAGACTAAAACATTTGAAAACATGCGGTTTACTCCCGACATACATATCTCAAATTTAATTATTATATAGGTTGCATGTAGTAGTAAAGGGGATTACGCGGAACAGCCTAATCACTCATGGGCTAGGGGGGGGGGGGTGATCTGCCCGTAGGCGGAAGGTTAAATTTGAAGAAAAGGTTTTTAACAGAGATCTTTCAATTGAATTTATCGTTCAAATGGGGAATGATTTTTTCAATTGTTGAGGGGGGTGTAGATTGGTCTAGGGGGTGATTGGGCTGGTGCGCGTAATCTCCTTTACTACTAATATACAATATAGATACAATACGCACCACATACATGGGAGCGGTACGACTGCAACCTTCGTTTATTCGTTATAGTTACATGCTTAAATAAGCTTAAATATCAAACAATATCTTCACCGTATAGGCTACATGTGGGTCTATTCCATGTCGTTTTGTGTGGTAGGATGTGCAATGTATACCGTTCTAGCTATGGGATGCTTACCACTCTGTGTAGGATCTTGTGTATCATATACTGCGTCTTGTATATTTGCACCTGAAATCAACTGAGCTAAGCCCACTTTACCACCCATCTCAGTCTCAATACTGACATTGGTATGCTTGGCGAGTGTATATGTGTCTGTGCAAGACGGTTGCTGCAGTCGAGTGTTCGATTTATGATACGGGCTACTTCCGTTACCAGACATATAACGTTCGGGCTTCTCCTTCTCAGAGGATTCTTCATGTTTATCACATTCCACGCGTCAAAGCTTTCATCTAGGGTCAAGTGCCAACCTTCTGCGATCAGTGAAAAAAAAAAAGCCGTGTCTTACCAATCGATCAATCACATGACTCCGGTAACATTCTGCAAGAATAAAACTGTTATGACATAACATGTTCATTTGGAAGGATGGCAGTAACAGAAGAGGACGTCAATATGTTCGCTAATAAAGCGAGAATATTTATTAGTGGATGTTCTAGAAGGGGAGTCTGTGTTGACGGGAAAGATGGAAGAAAATTATATAGACTATTTTATTGAGATAATTATTTGTGCGGATGCTAATTTCCCTATTGCTAAACATCCAAAAATAAAATTTTACTCTGAAGATGCTGTTTTAGACGCTTTCGCTCTACTAAAAGTGGAACAGCGCTTGATTATTTTTGAAGATATGCTGGTGAACCCAGCTCGGAAAAAAAAGCTGCATCAACTTTCATCCGCAGCCGACACTCCAGTTTAAGCCTAATGTATTTGGCACAAAATCTCTACCATAACAGCCCTTCTCAACGAACTATTTTAGCGAAAAGTACACACGTTATCATAGCATGAACACGGAGCAGACGTTAGTTAACATACTTTGCATGAACATTTTTGGACAGAGACCAGATTGGTGAGTTTATCAAAGTTTATTTATAAGTGGTGGACAGTGTAAAGTATGGGCATTTGTTCACTGACTTAACGGAAGCAATGATAACAAATTTGATGCTACGCCCCAATATTATAGGACCAGGTAACGAGATTGTTTATTTTTTTAATAGAGGGTCTATACCGGAGAAGTAGCTGCCCTGGTGGTCTCGCTGGTGTAAATCGTTTGTATCGTGAATGTAAAAAGAGAAACATAATCTGTACAGGGAAATCAGTCGCTGATTTTTGAAAACCAGAGACTCGTGGTCTCTCTTCAAAACATGCCCGCGCATCTACCCGAAGCCATTTTTCATCAGTCGGGCAACATAGTCGGGATAGACATAGCGTACGTGACAAATCTCGCTCGTTACAATAAAGGAGTCAACTGTCGTTTCTTCGCACTAGATTATTTTACTATATTTTTTTATCTAGAGACCATTAAAACACCAAAGACTAGTGAAGTAGCGCCCTGTATTGACAGTATCATAAAATAGCTTGCATATACACCAACACCTTTACATACTGAAGATGGGCAGGAATTTTGAAATAAAACTGTTCCACGCATTTTTTTTTCTATATATAACATGAAACATTACTCCATATCAAACCTAGAAATCAAGTGCTCCCCGGTAGAGAGATGCATCCGCACGATTAAGACAAAGATAAATACGTGACGGAACACAGAACCAACTTTTATCTAGATGCATTAGATACTTAAGTTGAAACATACAACAACACTAATCACTCTGGAATTTTATCTGGTATGGATGCATATGCAATGACAGAACCTGATGAAATAAAGTCGTTTCTCCAAAAGATATATAACAAGAAAATCAAAGTCATTGGACCATGGTGAAGCAGCTAACGGAAGGTGAACATGTGCGGCTAAACTTCAACTCCAGTAGATTGAAAAAATTCACTGAAGGATGTAGTGGATGTAACACGAGAGAGATTTTCAGAGTAATTCAAATTATCGCCTGATTTCTTATGAACTGTGCGACTAGGAAAACAAAAGATTGAAGGGTTTTTTATCGTGATGAGTTAGTTCCCATAGCTAAACCTGAGTGTTTAAACATAAAAGTTTTTCGATCGCGTCGGAATAAGAGAAAAGGAAAGGAATATTTAGTGAAATTTTTAGATTACCCAGACAGTAAATCAGTGGATATCCGAAAAGGATCTCGCTGGTAATGGAACATCGACTAGCTCTCTATGAGCCTTTGTTGAAGCTCTCACCCACACAAAGACGCACTATTGTCTCAAAATTGGAAAAGCAGGAATTTGAATTCCTACTTGGAATTTCTAAGAACTTCCTCGAAAGCAATTTGTGTAAGAAATCTATTCCTAAATATAAAAAACTCAGGTTTATAACTGGCGGTAGTGGTGCTTTTCTTTTATCAACACCTTTACCGCTAGTAGTGATATATATAGGATAATATATATATATATATATATATAAATATATATACCTGTAATAGGGAGAAGAAGAGGACACGGTAGGAATAACACATAAAGACTAAGTATACAAACCGAATAGCTAACCAACAATGAGCTCCTACGACGAGAACGTTGTAGGTTAGGAGCCCAGGACTGGTTCTTCTAATAATCTAAAATACGTTCTAAAGCACTTTAAAACACTTAAAAACAGTATATTAGACAAACCAGTCCCTGCCTACCTAACCTACAAGGTTCTCGGGGTAAGAGCTCATTGGGAAGGGCTTCTGTACTAGGGTGGAGGTGGATGACAAAAACCAAAACGCGTTTTGCTATCGAGAAGACGACGGAACAGTCCGTAGATTTTATTTCACGTGCTCCTTACTTAGCGATAGATACCCTTATTCAGAAGGAGGACATGTCCTCATTTTTGTTGTTGTGAAGATGTCCCCTTCTAAGAACGTAATATATACAGAAATGTACTCATCATCTCCCAACTAGGGGAATATATATATATATATATTACCCTAAGTGGAAGATAAAGAGTGCATTCTGTCTTGGAGCTACATACAAAAACACGTATCCATACTACGGAAGAAAATTCTATGGTAAAAAGAAAAATACATAATAGCAAATAATATGAGCAGAGGAAGCAGTTGTTGTGGAACATCCAAGGAGCTTCTGATGGGAGGAACAAGTCCAAGCACTCTCTGGGCGAGTGAACACATGGCTTTGTCATGGAGTCCTTAAAGTGGCTGAAGTGGCAGTGGTCAGCTCAAACAATTAAGGAAGATACAGATAGGCAGTTCTTCAATATTTTTGCAAAGACAATCGTGTCTGAAGATTTATATCCCAGTGCTCACCCTGTTACTTTCATCATCAGATGGTATACAGGATAAAAGTTTCCTTTACATCCTTCCATCCGCTCAGAATTTCGTCGGCGGTTAATGGCTATGAAAATTTGAGCTCAGGACTCCTTTTCCTTTATAGGCTGCGTGACGGAACGCCGTTATCCGATTGGATAAGCCACTCAGCCAGTTTAAGGGAAAATTTACTCGCAACGCTCCCGTAGGATAAATAGAGATGATGCGCTCCCTCTATTACAACCTCCTTGGGAACATCTTAGTGTCTGTTGATCCTATTTGGTTGTTGCACACAGTAAAATGATTCAACTACTTTATGAGATTACCAACTTTTGACTTTTTGGAGTACTGACACATTTTCAAAATCAAAAGAATGACTGTTTTCGCGGCAGTGTTGATAAATTATTGATAACTCTTGCTTCCTTCGTACATTGCTTACGTGTTCCTCGATTCGTGTTTTCAGATTTGTTCAGGTTTCGATGACGTAGCAGGCATCGCAGTTAGATCATTCGAGTTTGTAGACCAGATCCATCGACTCTTCATTTGTTTTTCTGTCTTTGAAGAACAGGAACAGGATTCATCACTTGATTCAGTTTTTCTCCTTTCTTTTCGGGCGAGAGAACTTTTGGTTCAAAATGCTTGAAGCACACGTAAACTTTCTTCAGCGATTCAACATTAGCATACACAGTGCATAGACTGATAGACATAAGTATTTGCACGACTCTATTTTTTATGTATTTTAAAAAAATTATGGACAACGTTATGATAATTAATACAGGAATTTCATATAACATATATATATATAATAGAATATTTAAACAGAACAGTCAAATGTGCACTGATAACAAGAAAATTCAACACAAGCAAAAGTAATGAGGGACAAAACTATTTGACAAAAAAAAAAAAAAAAAAATTATGACATAGTACTTGGTGGTGTGACCTTTATTGGCAATAACAGCAAGGAGACGATTGTTATAGCTGGAAATTAACTTCTCATTTTCACTTGATGGTATTTTTTCCATTCTTCCATGCAAATAACCTTTAATTCTCTAAGTTTGTTGGGACACCGTTTGTGGATACAAGATTTAAAAAGACGCCACAAAATTTCTATTGGATTAAGGTCCGGTGATTGGCTAGGCCATGGAAGAACATCTATTTTCTTCTTTTGAAACCATTATTTCGTTAAATTTGCAGTATGTTTGGGGTAGTTGTCTTGTTGGAAGGTCCGTCTGCGCCGTCCGTAGAATTTTTTGGTACTTGGAAGCATCGTCTTCTCTAATATCTCCCTGTACATGAAACTATTAATCTTGGCATCAATGATATGAAGATCCCCAACACCATGGGCAGTAAGGCAACCCCACACCATGATGCTGCCCTCTCCATGCTTCACGATGGGGATGGTGTTTTTGGGGTCATGGGCAATACCACGTTTCCCTCATACATGCCGAGTTTCGTTTCGGCCAAAAAGTTCTATTTTCGTTTCGTCAGACCATATAACCCCTTCCCAAAACTCATTTCTTTTGTCCAGGTGGTCTTTGGCAAATTTTAAGCGGCTCTTGACATATTTTGCTGTAAGAAGAAGAGTTTCGCGAGGAGTGAAAGAATGAATCCCAATACGGTTCAATTCCCTAACAATAGTTTTCTTGCTGACATGCAGTCCCTGAGACGCCAGTTCACTCTGAAGGTCAGCACGAGTTGTCATGGTTTCAATAGTCGCCTTACGTAGCATGTAGCGCCGAGGACGACCCATGATCTTATGCGGAGCTCTAGCTCTTGGCAGGTTGGAGACCGCCATAGTCACATGATGCTTGCAGGCTACTGCTCCAACCGTTGAAGAAGGAACATTGACGCCTTTTGTTATTACTGTACAAGTTAATCCCTCACTACGAAGTTAAATTATCCATTTATGAGTAGCTTCAGGGATTTTTTTTAACTTTGGGCATTGTAGTGAGAGTGTGCGCGACTTCAACGAGGTCTAGAGAAGTAATGATTACGCCGGCTGTGGTTTGTTTACATTGTATTTGTTTCGAGACGTTTCGTGAACGTTCCAGAATAATTTCCAAACTAATTTATTCAAATTATACTATTAAATATCAAAGATTCAAAATCATAGTTATTTTGGTCAAATACTTTGGTCCTTCATTACTTTTACTTGTGTTAAAGTTTCTTGTCATAAGTGCACATTTGACTGTTCTGTTTAAATATTTCATTATATATATGTTATAGGAACTTCCTGTATTAATTATCCAAAAGCAGTCCCTTATTTTTTTTTAATATACATAAAAAATAGAGTTGTGCAAATACTTATGTCTAGGCACTGTACAGAAGTTGATGAACTTCAACCATTGGGATCTCAGCGCTTCATTTTTAGGTAGGAGGAAGACACTGCCCTGGTCATGACCCTTGAAGTTGGTGAAGCCTCCCTGCAGCGCTACCGTCGTTCACAACCACTTTGTGTGCGTGTTTGTGTATGCAGATCGTGTGCATGTGGTGGTCGCAAACGACGGTAGTGCATGTCGGCACCGTATAATGATTGTAGCATCCTGAGTCCTGGGTTTTCTTTTCTTCGTGTCGCGTTACTATTTTTTCTTCGGTTTCTATTGCCCAATCTGGGAGGATCTTCTTTCTTACTGCTTAAAGTTGGGTCCAGAGACTGTTAACCGCACAAATACTTATATTTTAGCTCTGAACAAGAAGCTTCGCCATGGCTCAGAAGCCAGTAGACTGATGCAATTTTTCAATCGTCTTAGCTAGTAATACTGGCCAGGGGACAAAAAATTCAAAATGTCACTTCTTTCGTGCTTTCGACCAAATTGTATTCTAGTCTCTTTGATTCGACACATCGGTATCTAGGTTACCACGCTTCTTAAATACTCGTCCGTCCTTCGCTCCTGAACGATGACAGATTATATGACAAACTCTAAAACCTCCTCCAGTTGCGTAGCTCCACAATTATTGAAGCTAGATTTTCTTTCTATCTAAAAGCAAAGAAACTGTGGAAGCAACTCAGTAGCAAATAAATAAATAAGCAAGCAAGTTTCACAGACTTTTAGTATAATATTGACTAGCAGCACCCGTGAAACTTTCACGGTCTGGCAAGATTCTTAAGATAGATCAGTGAAACCTTCACATTGTACCATGGCAATTCCCCATCAACTTCACAAACAACACTGAGATTCGATGTATGATATCTTATACGACCAGCCTTTTTGCTGATAAAAATTACTGAAGCTGCTACTGTCTAAGTAGACCCGTGGGATATATATTACTCTGTTTAACTAGACCCGTGAAATTCGTTTAACAGCAAACCACGATACAAGTTCTCGAAGATTTATACCTGAAAATTTCAGGCATATAGAAATAATTAAAAAGACCTGTCCTGTGGCCGAGAGATTAATGACACCCGCCGTATCATAGATGCGCCAGCTTCCCAAACTAAATAAAGCTCGAATTTCCTTCTATCTATTAGTGACGAAGAGCGTGACACAAAAGGTAGGTAGGTAGGTAGGTAAGTAGGTACTAGCGTATTAATATATAGATATAGAAGAATCATGAAACACTTTTAAGTATGGAAAACAATATTTCTTAAATGACCTCCATTATTGGCTCAGCAATCGCGAGCTCTTGCTACAGTGCAGTTCATTACTTTCTCTAACGTCGCTGTTGAAATGGCTGCTGTTTCTTTTAAGCTGCTGCAAGGTTTCAGGCATATCAGTGTTGACTCTTGCCTCTAAGTATCTCCAGAGAAAGAAATCAAGAGCGTTTAAATCTGGAGATCCGTGTGGCCTCAATATGTCGCCAAAACAAGAAATCAATCTGTTTGAGTAAATTGTCTTCAACATTTTAGTTGTTACTGTCCTGCTGTGTGCTCTCTAACTCCATCTCGTGGGAAAAGTGGATGTTCTGTGTTACTGTCTTCAATTTCAGGTAACAAATATTCTTGAATCATCTGTCTACAGTAGAGTGGTCACCATTAACACAAATTGCATCATCGTTAACATTTTCAAAAATATGGTCCAATAAACCTCGAACATGTGATGCCACATCATACTGTTACTTTAGCTGAGTGACGAGGACGTTTATGAATTAGCTTCGGAGTTTCAAGCGCCCAAAATCTACAATTTTCTAGATTATCAAAACCATCGAGGTGAAAATTTGACTTATCGCTCATGATTAGGTTCTTCATAAACTCTTCACTTTTTGCCAGCTGCAAAAACCTATTGGCAAAATCTAACCGGTTTTGGTAGTCCATGGGTTCGATTTTTTGTGTTATTTGAATTTTGTATGGATGATACCTTAGATCTTTTGCCAAAATCCGTCTGAGTGAAGTACGTGATATTCCCAGTTGAGTTGAACGTATCCTAGTCGACGTTTTAGGCCGATCAGTAACACTCGTTGCAACTAGCTGGATTGTAGCATCACTCCGTACGGTCCGTGGTCTGCACTACGTTGTTGGTCTGCTGTTGTCCCGCTTTCTCGAAATTTCAATACCAGTAATCTTATGCAATTTCTTCGAAGGACTTTTTCCAATACCAGCAATGTTCCCGCATATCCTCTGAATTGCAGTAACCGAACAATTACTTCGGAAGTAAAGTTCCACGATTCTTGCTCGTTGTTGCACTGAGTAACGATTCATTTTGAGAAAGGGTTATTTCATGGATTTTAACAGCAATACGATGTATTGTCGCTAGAATAGATACCCTAATAAAAAACTTTAAAATCTCATTTTTCATTTGCAAAAATTGAAATCACTCTACCATTTTCAGTTTAATGTTATAATTTTTTTGTAAAGAATGGTACCTTACATATGGCTCACCCTTTATACTACAATGTTTCGTGTTTTTATTTATTCATTTAGTGTCCGCTCTTAAGGAAATAGATGGGTGAAAAATAGGCAGGGTGTTATATATTGTAGTTCTGGCGTGGTGGCGTTTTAATTGGAGTTCGTATTGCGTTCGTATTGAGTTCGGTACTGTACTTGGTTGTGAGAGTAAACTTCAGGGCCGAGTATAGTTATCAGGCTACAGTTTGGATGGTGAAGGAATGCCGTCAAGATCTTCTTGTTCATTTACATCTAATTATACAAGACTTAGAAGATATGATCCAATAAGTAGCAACATGCTACTGGATAGATGCAGACTATAGAATACAAGGTCTACATCGGAATATCGTAACAAGCAGAATGCCGTAAGCAATGTTGGTACTGCAATGTCAAGTACCGAATTAAGCTGACGCTTGATCATGCAAGCGCCTTAAATATCTATGAATCCCGGCTTCAATAGAACACCGGTTGCT
>LQNS02278165.1:2384051-2402042 GCA_001587735.2 Parhyale hawaiensis
GCAAGTATATTATTCACGGTGTAAAAATCCCAAGATTTCGACATGTTTGGAAGAAAATTCCCAAGATCCCAAGCTCATCATCGAAATCCCAAGATCTTGGGAAAAATCCCAAGCAGTGGGAGCCCTGATGTATACTTGTAGGCTTGATCTTCCATAAAAGTATCTACTGTAACAAATGTTTTTGTGTCGTGAGTTTACGAGAGCAAAATTTCCCTTCTGCAAGTGAAAGCCTGAATATCAGTTTTGAAAAGCTTGAAAGTCAAGAAACACACACAAAAAAATTTGATACAATCGAAATAATTCACCAGAAATGCTAACTGCTTACAGCATCGTGGATACCAGCAGTTAGCAAAACCACCAAGAGTGAAATTTGGTAGAAACATTAATGGAAAATGCATGGTTTCTACTAAAGGTTAAATTTCAACTGTTGTGAAGAAATTAAGTTAAAAACAAGAGAAATAGCTTATGCACAACAGGATGAAAACACCAAAAGGTACGGCTTTTCATGTACCTCGCTGAAAAGAATTAAGGAAAGTAGTACAGAGCTAGTTTTCAAAGCAAAGTGGGCATCTGAAAATGGCAGTATTTCTAGTTTTGAACATGTATTCCAGAAGCTATGTCATCGTAATTCAAAGCTAAAATTTCGTGGTATCTCATCTTGTCCACTATATAATAAAACACAGTTGCTGGTCGCTCCCTTGCTCCCTTCTATGCTCTCTTGCTTGTTTGTGCCAATGTTGGTCCGTCTCTCCGACACGCAGATAAGAATTTAATAGGAAAAAATTAATGTACTGCAAAAAAAAAATTGAGATACCATACAATTTCAGGGCTTGGGCTACCGGTGAGAAAAATACAGGGCCTAGACATAAGTATTTGCACAACTATATTTTTAGGTATTTTAAAAATTTAGGGACTGCTGTAAGATAATTAATACAGGAAGTTTATATAACATATATATATATAATAGACTATTTAAACAGAACAGTCAAATGTGCACTTATAACAAGAAAATTTAACACAAGTAAAAGTATTGAAGGACAAAGGTATTTGACCAAAAATAAATATGATGTTGAATCTTTGATATTTAATAGTATAATTTGAATAAATTAGTTTGGAAATTATTCTAGAACGTTCACGAAACGTCTCGAAACAAATGCAATGTAAACAAACCACAGCCGGCGTAATCTTACCTCTCTAGACCTCGTTGAAGTCGCGCACACTCTCACTACAATACCCAAAGTTAAAGAAATCCCTGAAGCTACTCGTAAACGGATCATTCAACTTCGTAGTGAGGGATTAAGTTATAGAGTAATAGCAGAACGTGTCAATGTTCCTTTCTCAACGGTTGGAGCAATAGTCCGCAAGCATCAAGTGACTGCGGCGGTCTCCAACCTGCCAAGAGCTAGAGCTCCGCATAAGATCATGTGTCGTCCTCGGCGCTACATGGTAAGTAAGGTGACTAATGACTCCATGGTAACTCGTGCTGACATTCAGAGTGAACTGACGTCTCAGGGACTGCATGTCAGCAAGAAAACTATTGTTAGGGAATTGAACCGTACTGACATTCATTCTTCCACTCCTCACAAAACTCTTCTTCTTACAGAAAAACATGTCAAGAGCCGCTCAACATTTGCCAAAGACCACCTGGACAAAGGAAATGAGTTTTGGGAAGGGGTTATATGATTTGAAGAAACTGCAATGGAACTTTTTGGCCGAAACGAAGCTCGGCATGTATGGAGGAAACGTGGTACTGCCTATGACCCCAAGAACACCATCCTCACCGTTAAGCATGGAGGGTGCAGCATTATGGTGTGGGGTTGCTCTACTGCCAATGGTGTTGGGATCTTCATATCATTGCTGGCAAGATGAATAGTTTCACGTACAGGGAGATATTAAAGAAGAATATGCTTCCAAGTGCCAATAAATTCTACGGACAGCGCAGGTGGACCTTCCAACAAGACAACGACCCCAAGCGTACTGCGAATATAACGAAAGAATGGTTTCAAAAGAAGAAAATAAATGTTATTCCGTGGCCTAGCTAATCACCGGACCTTAATCCAATAGAAAATTTGTGGCATCTGGTGTCCACAAACGGCGTATCGAAAACCTTACCGAATTGAAGGTTATCTGCACGGGAGAATGGAAAAAAGTACCATCAAGTGAATGTAAAACTTAATTTGCAGCTATAACAATTGTCTCCATGCTGTTATTGCCAATAAAGGTCATGCCACCAAGTACTAATGTCATAATTTTTTTGGTCAACAAGTTTTGTCCCTCATAACTTTTGCTTGTGTTAAATTTTCTTGTTATAAGTGCACATTTGATTGTTCTGTTTAAATATTATATTCTATATATGTTATATAAACTTCCTGTATTAATTATCCTAAAGCACTCCCTAAATTTTTTAAAATACTGTACATAAAAATAGAGGTGTGCAAACACTGATGTCTAGGCACTGTAGCTCTGGATCTGTAGCCTCTGGATTCCAGGCTTTGGATCCCCAGCCTCTGGATTCCCGTTTTCTTTGCTGAATGATATCGTAGTAGTTGAATCTTCACGCTGAGCAGACGCCTTTTTATATTGATTTACATCGCAGCCAAAGTTCGACGCTGGAGGGTCAACAGTCAGTTGGTATCCACCATACGGTGAACTCTGGGCATTTCAAGTAAATTCTTTAGACTCTAGTTTTCTTAGTGCAGCTTAACGATTAATCAATTCCAAGCTGAAATTCGCTCCTTTTCTTGCAGGTGGGATACTTTGCTATATATCGCAAAACTCATGGTAGTGCAGCATGAGTTTCACTAATGAAAGATCATGCCTGCAAGGATGAGACCTGTAATACAGCAAAACCTATACTGGGAACCAGAATGATAAAAAGCTCAATCACAAAATTTTTACAATAATTTTTGACAGCTGGGCCCTCCAGTTATTCAATAGATGAAAGTTTTCCTATCTAAACCGTGACGGAGCTCTCACATCCCGGGCACTGTATAGTATACTTATAACTAACGGGACCCGTGTAAATTCCAAGGTTAATGAGATGTCTTTATTTTCTAATAATTTAGAACGGAAATATTAGCTTTGGCACAAAATTAACCATGTCTTTTTTTTTTTTTTAAACTTGCATGGAAATCGTGATATCTTATGGCAGCACTGTTGAGTTTGTTTACATTTTGCTGCGTCGCCTGATTGACAGCTCTTTGCATTTTTTTTATTTCTTTTTGAGGTGAACGGCAATAAAAGCTCCTTGTATATTCTGCTAAAATGGGACATGGGAAAGCTCTAACTAACGAGGAGAAGGAAATTATCATCGAAGAAACTGCTAAAGGCACATCTCCTCATGTTATTGCCAAAAAAAAAAATAGGACGCCATATTGGCACAGTGATAAGATTCTTTAAGGACCCTTCACAACGGAAAAAACGAGCAAATGCTGGGCATTCACGGACTGTTTCTGATAGAGACTTGAGAAAAGGGGTTTGTCAGCTACGTAAAAGATCCAGGTAAACGAGTAAATAAATTTTTACGGCTACTAGGCTTCGTGAAGTGCCTAAATCCACAAGACATGACATTCTTCGCTCCATTGCTTCTGTCAAATCTCCTCTGAAATTGCCTCCTCTGACCCCAAATCATAAAATTTTGAGGATGGAATGGGCAGAGAAATACATGAAGATCTCCATGAATCATGTTCTATTCACCGACGGAACCCGGACAACTCTTGATGGACCTGATGGGTGACATAAGGGCTGGACGCTACCTGGAGACGACTGTCATCAACGCGTAAAACGGCAAAAGCAGGGAGGCGGTGTTATGATATGGGCTGGTATCATAGGGCATCGACTTGTAGGTGTGTTTAGAGTACCCGATGGCGTGAAAATTACATCTGCATCATATTGTGACATGTTAAAGGACGCCTTGGTTTCAGGGCTGGATGATATACCCCTTTCGTTGCTTCGAAACTTGATTTCCATGCATGATAATGCGCCTTCTTACTCTGCCCATACTGACACAGAATATCTGCGGTTCCATGGAGAGAAACTGATGGTTTTGGCCGCCGGGCTCACCTGATCAAAACCCAATTGAAAACTTCGGGGCCCTTCTGAAAAGGAAAATTCACGCAGATGAAAGGCAGTACAATTCAAAATCTGTGTTGTGGGATGCTGTTGCTGCAGAAGCAAGGGCAGTCTCACCTTCTGCAATAAAGAAACTAACTGGCTGCATGGATTCAATGATTATAGAAGTTATTAAAGGTTATGGGGGTCATGTTGGCAAATAAGATTTTTTTCAATCTTTGTAAACTTTTGACTAATGATTTCTTGTTTAAAACATATTTATCTCATTTGTGCTGTTCATTTTTGCTCCAGTAGTGTTATAAAAATGTGAATATTTACACATATTTTTTCGTCAAAAGGCTATTATCGCCCTTCAGTGATATTAGTGAGATTGACAAAAAAAAAAAACATGATTTTTCTAGAACCGGCACGATTAGTCATTTGAGAATTTACAGAAACTATAAGCATCATACGTTTAACTTTCTGTGAAATTTTCACTGAAATTAATAGCCAATTGTCGAAATGTGATCAACTGTGTGATAAAGCTATTATTTTCGTTCTAAGTGCTTGTGTCAAACCATAGCTATGCTATTACTACTTTTCTTAGTTCGATCTCATCCAGATCTTCTAACGGAACCTTACCCCATCTAAACTAAAACACGTTACTTGACCCACGGCGAACTCCGTTTAACGTAATATAGCCCGTCTTCCCTAACGCATATCCCCTAGCCTAACGTCATTCGTAGGTTCCAGTAAATCGTTTAACCTAACGCTCCTCATCTAACATAATGTTCCTCATCTACCAAACTTGCCTCGTCAAACTAAAGGGGAGCGCGATGCCGATTTGAGTGCAAATTTCTTTTTTTAAAGTGATCCTTAAGATAGGGGTCTATCACAAAACCAAATACTTTGACCCTGGGGGCGCAGGAACCTCCCTAAAAAGAGGTAAAGAGGAGGGTTGGGTCAAAATTTCACTTGCTTTATTTATGAAAAGTGATCCTTAGGGTGGGGTCAATCAGACAACTAAATGTTTTTCGATCCTGGGGCACAGGAACTCCCCAAAAAGGTTGCGGGAGTAGAGGGAATCGGGTGGAGGTCGAATTTCCATTTTTTGTTTGGTGAAGAATAATAATGGAGCTATCACACCATCAAATATTCTTATCTTGGAGGCATGGGAACCCCCTTCCTCCCAAAAGGGTATAAAGGGAAGGGCGGCTGATGTAAATCGTAATTTTGTGTTCTAACATCTTACTAAATATATATTATTGATAGTAAGTACTGTACAAGTGTACATATCAGCCATATTTTTAGTGTTCTATACTTTGATCGCCATTTTCTCATGTTTTTGTTTTTTCTGTATACAATTTATTCAACAGAATAGAACTCCGTCAGTTTTTACCCTACCATAGTCGTTCACATACCAAATGCTCAAATTTTCTGCCCTTGACTCGGACGAAGTACAGGGCAGACGATAAAAAGAACTTGGTTATATTAACAAGCAGCCCACTTTCATGATATGAGCGGCCTTGATGACACACCGGCTTGCTGGAATGGGAGGTATAGATGTATGTTGAAATTTCTTATAGCTTTGAAATAGTAGACTCGAACTATTTATTAACTGTCTAAGCGTAGATACTCTCCACTCGACTGAAGTTTCAGATATTCAATTCTCAAGTGCATTCGCCGTATATAGCACTCGCTATTCAAGTTACGACACTCCTTAAGAGTCCGTCTCCTCCTGCCTCCTGACTGGTCATTTTTAGCTAGCAGGTTCCCCCAGCTAGCTCGTGCTTGAATAAGCGGCTGAAGTGGCGTAAGCCACTGAACTGTGGTGTGGGTACTTAATCGCTATGAGAACGGAACTCACCAGGAAGCATGCTTCAGAAAGCTACAGCAAACTTTGGGTTCAATCCCCCTCTATTTCCTCCAAGACCGATGACCTGTGAGTAATTGCAGCTTAAATCTAAATCACACCTGTTGATCCCTCCTGAATCTGTATCACAGATACCCAACTTTCCCCTTCCTGATGCTGAAACTAAAAACGTAATGCTCGTATCCCCGACACACGAAAAAATGAAACCAGACGTCCATTCTTCAGTTTTTACTACAAAATCAGCGGCAACGATCACGTCACAAAAACTAATCGCTTGCATTTAATTACGTCTATATCTACGATCTTCATTCGTGCTGAAAGACGTTACACAAATATTTTGAACGGTCGATTTGAAGTACCCTTAGAAGTTGTGCGTCTCTGTCTTCTTTTGTCTGCGGTCATGCTAACGAAAGAAGGTAGGGAAGAGCAAGGAGATTCATTAGTCTGTTGAGCTTTTTTGAGAGGCATAAGCACAATTATAATATAAATATTGGTGAGGTACTGTGCAGCGTATCCTCTGAGTTTTAGCCATAAGACACTCCAGTTCCAGCTACTGACGTAATAATAATTGTACCTGCAGTTCATCGCTGATTTCCTGAGTGGCTCAACTCCAGTGGTGTACGTTGCCTTTGGCGTCTGTGCCGTCCACAACGATAGCTTCCCCGACCACTACAGAAATCTCCTGCTCTCTGCCTTTGCCAAACTGCCTTACAAATTCATCTTCAAAATTGGAGGACAGCAAGAGAAGCAGTTGAAAAATGTCTTATTTCTGGATCGGTCTCCCCAACAGGATATTCTAGGTGGGTGAAAGCCAGCGATAGGTTTCTATTTCCACCCATTGATCCTTTCTGGCCCACCTTACCCATTTGAGAAAGTTAGAACTAGTGCTATCTCTAAAAAAATTATGATATATCCTGGTATGGAAGAGTTTAAGATTGATTCTAAACCATGGAGTTCGATAATTTAACGGCGCTTCTGAACTTTGCAGTGTACCAGCGGGGTGATTGCGTTTAATTGTCTCCGTTTGAATTAACACTGGTTGTCAGTTTGCTTCCGAGCTAGAGAAAAAGGTTTAAATTGTCTACTAATCAGGTTTATTATTATAGATCAAACAACGAAACTGTGCCAAAGTAAGTGATGTTGACTTTGAATGACTCAAGCTATTCAGAACACCTTGGGACTGTTCAACCTCATTTCATATTAGTGCAATTTTTTTATTTCGACAGGTATCAAGCTTTTGACACCGTCAGTCGGTTTTTCTAAATACTGAAGCTAATTTTGGGCCATAAGCATAAGTTGTACAATACTTGAATTCTTTAAGCGATGTTATTAGCGTGAGTTATCTCTTGACATTTGCATGCCCGAGACGAGGAGATGTAAGATATTTATTTGAGTGACCATTGTGAGTCGTCACTTTGATATTTATTCCAAATTCCATTGAATCTGGATAACAAACTAGTGAAGCCGTAGAATACGTTTCTTTTTCTATTTTTCTAACTAAAAGGCAGAAATAGAGAAAAATATCGATGTAGAGGAAGAACGGAATGTACTGCCAGTGGAGGCAGCACTCAAGTGTAGGCTACTCATAGTGCCAGACCGAAGTTTGTCTCATAGGTTACTATCAGTATACTTTGCCGTAAGTAAATGATTCATGCTAGTACCTATATGCATGTTAAGTGCTGATCAACACGCACAGTAGGTAGCTTTGCTATTTTCTCCGTTAGTCATATATACAGTATAAGTTTGAGTAATATCCGGCTGAACATGCGGGACTGTTGTCCGTTCAACAATAGTTGAAGTTACGTATGCTGTTAATTTCTAATTAAAACTTACGTCGAAGCTATGAAGTTAACGAATTTTGATTTATTTTCTCTTTAGGATGAAGTACCATATTGCGAACTCTGCTGTGTCCCAAAATACCGCTGGATTTCCGCATCAGATTATATGGACGAGACTAAAGAAAACTTGCAATCGGTCCCTAGTTGAACTCCTGGTTTTCTTCGAAGTTCAGTGCACTATTAAAATTAATATATCTTGTATTCTAAATGTAAAGCCCGCTGCACACGAGTTGGAGAACCGGGACGTCTTCGACCTGACCAAGATTATGCAGTCCAAAAATTACTTAAAATCTGAGCAGTGCCTGCAGTTTCTCCAATATAGCAAATATCTCTCGGACAATTCTGAATGTCTCTCTTGCTTCGAGTGAGTTTCGATTGACAACGACGCATATATTGAAGCGATATTTGTAAACACGTTAAACTGTTGCCACGATCACAGAAACTTTCGATCCACGAACGTAAAACGTTCTCGTGTTCCGACTCTCGTGGAATTTAGCATGGAGACTGGGAATTTTCCCTCCCGGCAATTAAGATCGTCTTCAACGACTACCAGCTGGTTAGTGGTTATTCTCACTATGCCGGATCCACTCCATGCATAGCGCGCTCAACTTATGATCGGGTTCCCAGGTCGCACCCAGCTAGGCAGTGCAAGTCGGTCAAGCGACGTGTGGGTTGCGGGTCCGCACAGAAGTTGCAGGCACGATTGCGTGGTGTGGCCCGACATTATGGGCCAAATAGTGATAACCTTCGCGTGTCATCCATGGAGGACTAAGCACGGGAATAGCTTACGCACTTTTGGTTAACATAGAAGTAATAGGTCGAAGTCTCCCACCACGAAATGGAACAAGCCGCTCGAACTTGGACCGTGGCAGGTTCTTCTATCGACTGACTTTCCACAAAAACAGAAACTTTAGGACTACTGAAGCTTGCTTTTGGCAAACTGCCTATAGAGCGAATATAAAGCAAAATAAAAAAATAATCCTAGTTAAATCAACTTCTCTGCTGTCATTTTTGACGGCCGGGTGCACGGTCGGGATCCCGAAGAGTATGACGGGATGATATGATTGCCGCGTGATATGTAATATGTGTTGTTACAGCATGCAGCGGATATTTCTAGTTGGCTTTTGCTACATGAAGAGTAGATCATTTTCCATGCAATTATTTTGCTTTTGTGTTTTTGATGAATATACAATGTTCATCGAATGACATACGGTAAATAGATTCGACGTAGAAATTTCTCTGTTAACGCTGTCACGGTGAACTTTCAAAAATCGTGCTGCTGCTTTATCGACGGAACTTTTAGGTACTTCATAAATTTTACCTCCGTCAAGGAGGTTACGTTTTCGTCGTGTTTGTCTGTCTCTCTGTCTGTCTGGTCGGGCGATTAACTACATCCGCGCCTTTTTCGACATCCGCATCTGCATCTGCTAAGATAGTAACATCAGCAATCGCAACCGCGGATGTTGGAACGGTAAAATCCGCTAAAGATCCGCACCCGCAGCAAAGCAGACGCGGATGTGCAGGTTTACCACTGTACTCAAAGCTCATCCACAGTGCTGAAAACTGCAAATTTTCATTAGGATTGAATTGTGTGCAAGCGCTGTCCCTGTCAACAGAGCACCATCTAAGTATTTCCAAGGGGCCAAGTGCTGAGCAAACTGCCGTCGTGAAAGGGGGTGTGTGTCTTTGTCGTTGGCCGAATATCCGCATCTGCATCCGCTGATGTCGAGATGGTAGTTGAGAAAGCCTGTGTTACTTTGTGTTGTGCGTATTCTCCTACAGGTCATCCGAACGTGAAAGCATTCGTCACCCACTGCGGCAGAGGTGGTACAATTGAGGCTGTGTATCACGGTGTTCCCATTGTAGCCTTACCCATAACATCGGACCAGTACGCTACAGCAGTCGCCCTCATTGATTCTGGCGTCGGCAAGATGCTACTGTGGGAGACGCTCACTCAAGAGTTGCTGACCAATGCCATTCAGGAGGTTGTCGCTAAAGAGAGGTAGCTAAGTAGTTAATCGCTCAGAAACAGTTTCTAGAGAGACTTATCTAACAGAGTAAAGTAGTGACTAGCTTAGAAATGTTTTCCTGAGATATTTGCAAAATGACCAATGACCAATGACCAATTCATTCAGAAACGTCTTTAAGAGGCTTCATCAACCAGAAAAAAGTAGGGACCTGCCCTCGAACGTCTACCAGGGAGACATGGCTAATCAGAGCTACGTTGTGTATTGCTCACCAAAGTGTACAAGGGAGACATAGGCAGTCCGACGTAAGCAAAAACTTGCTCCAGAACATATTTCAGGAGACTTATCTGATGTAACTACAGCTGAGGCAATATGCTCTTATAAACAGAGAAGTCAGTGATAACTCCAAAACAACGACAAAAAGCTCAAACGTAAAGCTATGACGGTAACATAACCTGCGGAAGCAGTTAACTGTAGGAGCCTTTAATTAATGTAATTTGTTGTTTTGGATTTATCATCGACTCTTCCGTCTTTAAAAAAACATATTTGCTTGAGGTGGCTGCCTAGAAGGAACCTGATGATTTTGTCTTCTTCTCTGGTTGTAGTTTTAAAGCAGGCTTCATTGATCACACGAAACTTTGATCCATCTGCTAAAATATCATTGATCTTGGAAGCGTAGTCCGATTTATCAAGTAAAACTATTCCATTTCCTTTATCCGGTCGTAATATGACAATAGAATCGTCTTTACTTAGATCTTTTAGGGTTTTCATAAATTCTGTGTCAAGCTTGTATCGAAATAGATTGAAGCTGTTGTAGCTATTAAATGCGAAGTACTAGAGGTGGCTGCAATTCACTTCGATACAAGCTTGACTCAGAATTTAACGAAAACCCTAAAAGCATATTGTCACAGTTCTACATATAACCAGCCAAAGGCTAGTAGTGGCTCGCACAGGAACCTTTTCAAAAGAGACTTTATATCGTCAAGCAACCGGAGGCAAGTAAAGGCTCGTTCCGTACCAACTACAAAGAGATATTACTTGCCAGAAGTAGGTACCGAAGCTGTGTCACAATTTCCAGGTCATGGCTAAAAGGCTAGGAGAGCTACAGTAGTTCTGTATCACCCGATAATGATCAAAGCTGAAACAAACTGTTGGTAGCGCGGACATCCTTACTTCATTACTTCAAAATTTTTAGAGGAAGTCCAGGTGGCGTTTCGGACGTTATAAGACATGCACGTATTTTCCGAGTTGTTGGTTATCCAGCGCCCGTTGTGAATAGGACAAAAGATACGAAACTGCCATCGGTGAGATGGTGGCCATATCGATAGATAGAGATTGAAGACTATGTGAGGCATTCTCTACTCTAATGGGATTCTAGACTGTAGGAGTCAAAACTAACAATTTCGGAAGTATTTATTACCCCAACATTAATTAACCTATATATGCAGTTACTACACTGGCTAAATAATTTAATTATCTACAAAATATATAAAGGAACAAATTTAATATCGAAAAATCCCTCAGGTCGCAGTATTTTCCGACGGACCAAAAGTTTTTCACTGCTTGAAGCTAGACATTTTCCTTAAAAAATCATGCTACTGTACTTCGTTTAATACAAAGTTTGACCCTCACCTTACTTTTGCTGTTCACGCGAATTATGCGGATTCTCTCCGCGCTGGCGGAGTCGGGGAAAACAGAAAGAGACTCTACTACTGACCTACAGGGCTCTCATCAGAAACGTCATTCTGTATGCTGCCCCGGTTTGATTTCCTAAAGTCTCATGAGCGACCGCGAGTAAGCTGCAGGCGGTACAGAATGGAATGCAGCTCTGCGCATAGTCACCGGATTTTACCGCCTTGCTTCGGCGTATGTTGTTGTTGGTTGTCTCCAGGAGGGCGGAGTTTGAACACATCCTCTCTTTGGCCGCATGGAGGAAATAGTGATGGCGTTTGATCCTGCAAGCATGTATTGCAGGCCCTGGTCCACGTTACTACCTAAGTGGGGCCGCTCCGCAATCTGACCATAGTCCTGAAGGGACCAAAAAGAGGAGAGTCTGAGAGAAGTTCAATAGGCCACGCCTAACCCACACGACAGGACGCGCCCCGTGATACGCCCACATCCCTCCTCCCACGCTCCCTAGCAACCCACCAGGCAGGGCACAAGCTACAGCTCCTACCCGACGTTGCCGGGTGCGTGGAACAGCAAGGCACGCCCCGGCCAAAGGTCGACGGAGGCAAAGAAGAAAGCAAGCGAGGACGCGCCCCACCGCGCGGACCCGGCACCGCACTGCATCACTTCTTGCTGCATTTGAGGGAATTGTGGTCAATGTAAGTTAGGTTAGGTACTGTTGCAGGTCAAATTCTCAAGGAAAGTGGCCATTACACAACAAGTAACATTTTCTCTAGCCCTTGGAAGGTGAGGCTTGTATATGAGTTACAAGCCCATCGAGTTCCCAGTGCGGATTGCTTCGGTGTATTACCTCCACCAGGAGACTTCAACCCTACCTGTTGGCGACAGTTTGGGGCTGCTGTCAAAACACTATCTCCTCAACACATCGCGGGTACGTCATCCTGCCCACGGTACTATAACGGCTTCCTACGGCTCTCGCCATGTTCGACACACTTTACAATCAAAGGTTGAAACAGATATCGCTCCCCTTCTTACAAATGGGATTCTCCCTCCCGAGCAGTACTGCACTGCCCTGAGTGCATTATGCACCTCTGTTGTTGCAACTTAATAACCCTCCCCCAGCAGGGTTCTGGGCCATCAATGCCCTCCTCTCTGTGCGGAGGAACCTCTACTCCACAGATCTTTTCGAACTACCCTTTCCCAGTTACGCTCTGGCCACTGCTCGGTCTTAGCGGATTATAAGTTCCGAGTGGGATAGATCGACGATCCCTCCTGTCAACTCTGTGAACTCGATGAATCGTCTGTTCGTCGCCTTTTCTCGTGTTCTAGTTACGCCACAGATCTTTCGGTAAGCAGTCTCTGTCTGGACCCGCTTGGGACTGCGCTTTCCTCGCTTCTCTTCCTCTATTCGACTTTCTCCCTGCCCTCTGCCTAGGCCCCCTCCGGAGCTTTATCCCTAAGTTGGCATGTTAGACCCTAACGGTGGCAGCGAACAACAACAACACAATGTCTCGTTCTTGTCTCAAACGTTCTCTTTCCCCAGGTACAAGAAGAACATGTTGGAGAAGTCCTCTGTATTGCGGGACCAGAAGGAGAGTCCTTTGGACAGGGCCGTTTTCTGGACGGAGTACTTAGCGAAGCGCAAAGGAGCACCGCTTCTGCAGTCTCATGCACGGCAACTCTCATGGATAGAACTTCTTCACATCGACTTCATACTTCTATTCGTTATAACATCGTATGTTGCTCTGAGACTGGCTTATCGTTTATGCTGTGTTGTGTTCAGCAAGCTAGCATCTAACGTTGTATACAGAGAACAGCAATGACAAAGCTGATAAAAAATATAATAATTTTTTTTTAGGAATTAGCTTTAAATAATTATAACTGTTAGTGATGACCTCTAAGGCCGGCTGCTCACTAGCAACTTACGTTGCCGCTACCAGCTTAGAGGCAACTCAACTACTCCGTTCAGCTTCAGCTTCGCCTAAGTTTTAATTGTATCTAAAATTTTCAAAGATTTCAGTCGCTACTGCCACTTTTACCCTGTAGCGAACGGCAATGTTGAACTTTCAACGAAGGCTCCTAATTATGAGCGTTTAAGATCACATAGATTGATATTTTAAGAATTACAGCAAAATGTTCTTAAACGTCATGCTGAAATCACGGCTATGTCTACGCAGTCGGATTAGTTGAGTTGCTTCTATCGCTGCTTGCGGCAACGAAAGTTGTTAGCGGGCAGCCAGCCTAACATGCTCTGTCGTCCGGTAGATAAAGTAAAGGTAAAGTCAACTTAGACCACACCCTCACCTGGGAAACCCACATGCACTGGCTTGTGCTGCGGGTATAGGCCCACTGGCCTCAAATGAGTAAGTGAAGTCGCAGTCGCCTTCGGATCCCCATGAACTATGGCGCCACTTTGACGGAATGAACAAATGACCCCAGGCCCCCACCTCCTCATCTCTGAGGGAAGCAGTTCCACCGCAGTGCCGGGCATGCACACACAACTGCCGAGTCAGCACACCAAGATCTGCAAAGAGCTCACTTGCCAGGCCGGGTATCGAACCTGTGAGCGATACAAGGTGTTAGAGCTGAGAACGGAAGCATGCTGCTACCGTGGTGGCAAGATCCATTGTCTTTTCGATTTTCTTACAATTAGCTACACCTAGAAAATCACAACAAACTTTCAGCGATTTTGACCACATTTACTAGTATCGAATCAGGAAAAAGTTATAACAAAATCCATTGGCAAGTGAAAATAATAACCCAGATGGCTTCTAAATTACCAAACGCTTAATGAGGCATTTATTTTCTCTGTGATCGACTCTCTAGCTATATCCACACTTCATAATAATAATACAGTGTTATTATTATTGTAATTATAACATCGAATACAGTGAACGTAGAAATGAAGTTAGGGATCCAGCTTCGTAATAGCTCTGTAGGTTTTAAGATTAGACACAGGTGGAAAATCGTAGCAAGTAGACAGGTATCGAGAGCCCATCTTTGTTGAATCCTCGTTTTCCATTGCATCATCCTATACTGTTGAATGTTGATATGTTATAGCCTGTAAATTTTCAGAAGGTAAACTTGACGACATTTACCAACCACGTTCGGCATTTAACACTGTCAGCCTGGAAATACTTGGCATATCTATCTGCGTGAATCATGGATCCGTAACGTAATTTCAGGGACAGAGCGGCGTTCGAGAAATTTCGTTACCTCTGACTTAGTTATTACATAGAGTCTAGTCATCGTTTAGTAGTCCGGGGTTATTACACGCGAACGAAGCGAGAGATGTGATATTTTCGTTGAAGATTCAAGTATTTGTATTTGCATATTTGTCTGGCCAACCAAAAAGAGGAAGAAGGAGTTGAGCAATGTTTATAATTTTTTTCAGGGAGTCAGGTAGGCTGACCTAGACGTGAAAAACTCCAAATCTCTAGAGTTAGATGACCATCATAAAAAATGACTGTGTTGAAATTGGCCCCCATCGTGAGTGATGGTCTGACGCCCTTGGGCCTGCTGGTTTCATTTGCAGTAGTTGATATGTTGTAGTCTGGAAGAAATCTTTGGTTAATGTGACTATCCCCTCTGGGGGCATAGGATGGGCCATAGGGTTGGGTTAATTTAGGTTCGCCCATCCTATGTTATGGGGCCCGGCAACCGTAGAGGGCCCGTGTAGGTTACCTCAGCCATTAGTTAGGCCTTCGGAAAGATTGTCTTTCGTGCCCACTTTGCTTCCTTCCTGATTTCATACTCTTACGTGCTCATGCTTTATTCTGTTCTTCCTTTTCTTTCCCGACTTATTGCTCCTGTGTGGGAACATCTTCGTGCATGGCTTCCCCGTTTCTATCGGCATACTATATATGTCCCTTGCTCTTTTCTCTGTGATGGCGTTCTGCTCAGAAATGGAGGCCAAAACCTTCTAACTATAACTAACTAATGAGATCATATAAGACCACCAAACACATTTGCTTGCGTTGAAGACCAAATATTTAAACACAAGACGTCTGTTTTTCCGTGTTAAGAGATCTAGTGACGGCCTGCTGAGTGTACGCGAGGATGTTTTTTTTTTTGCTGTGAGCGTTTTTGTTTTACCACATCTGGAAATTCTTCCGTAAATATACGAAGTTGTTTTTTTCCTGCATTAAGAAACTGAATAATTAATGACAGAGCTCTGATACAGACTATTGCATTCAATTCCTAATGTTTTTTCCTGGAAGTTATTTTACATTTTGCCCGCTACATCCAGTTCACTAAAGTTGGTCATGGTGGGTCGTGGGCTGAGTGGTCCCGATGTACCTCGGTTCTAGCTCTGTGTGTTTTATTTATCACAAAGAACTTGTGTTCCTCACAGCCCCGCGTGTGTTTTCTAATACGGTCAAGTTATTTAGAGATATCTCTGCCTTTATCGTCATTTATCGTGCTTACATAAAGGTAAAAGATCCTGCTATGTAACTTTTTTGTCGTGAATATGTAACGTGAAATGTTAGCAATTGATATTCCCTTAATCATTGCAAATTTATTTCTATAATTTACTTATGCCGCAAATAAATGGTCAAATATGAAGCTATTATTGAACTCCTCAGCCGCGCAGGGATGACAAATCCGGATATTGTTGAGCTAATAAAAGTGTTAATATTAACAGTCGAACATCGTAACATGTTGTTTGTAGTTAGTTCTTAAAAACACCCTGAAAACCTGACAAAGGAAATGGTGTAGAGATTTTGAACATGACAAAATACATCGATAGCCTGACTGCTATACTTGATGACCGTCAGTGGTTTGTTCTCATAACAGAACCCGTCTCTAAATTTATCACAAGATTAGAAGATCGTACTAATAATTTTCTACGCAAACTCAAACAATTACAAATCATTTTCGCTGACGTTTTAATCAGTTATTCACGTCAGGCTCTTCTCCCGGTTTATTCTATGGATTGCTAAAGATCCACAAACCTGATTTTTCTACAAAGTTTCAGATGCGACCTATTTTTGCTGCATATAACTTGCCATCATACAATATTGCGAAATATTTAGTGCCAATTCTACAGCCCCTTACCATTAATCAATACACAGTAGATAACTCTGGTTCATTCTTCCGATCATTGTCTTGCTTTCAAAATGCCGACCAACTTACCATGGCTTCGTTTGTCATTGAAAGTTTGTTTACGTATATTCCTCTGCATGAAACCATAGGCATGATCTTTAGTCAACTGTTCTACGCCGTAAATGATACATTTCTTGGCTATATATGATACTTTATTTCAAAAGTTTTTAGAACTTGCAATTATGGATTTAAGTTTCATTTTTAACTCCAAATATTATGTACAACGTGATGGGTTAGGTATGGGTTTACTCTTGGGTCCGACATTTGCTAATATTTTTCTGTGCTTTCATGAAAAAATCTGGCTCGACGGTTGTCCCACTGACTTTGAGCCAATACTTCATAAGCGCGATGTCGACGACGCATTTCTTTTATTCCGAGAACCTTGTCATGTACAATTATTTTTAGCCTACCTCAATACAATAATACAATCAGATTCACGAGTGAAATAGAGCAGAATAACAAACTTTCCTTTGTAGACGTATCTGTTCAACGTGTAGATAATTGCTTTAGTACATCTGTTTATCGTAAGCCTACGTTTTCCGGACTTGGTATACGAGCTTTTTTTAGTTACTGTGACGATAGGCTCAAGTTAAGCAGTATCAGGACCCTTTTACATCGTGCCTGTAGAGTTTGTTCCAACTTTACTAATCTACATTTAGAATTTGATTCAAGCACTTTTTAAATAGTCTTTACTCAGAAAACAACGGCGCGGAACCCATCAACACGCGTACATATTTGGTTTTTCCCTTCTTTGGCCCCCAGTCGTGCAAACTCCGGACAGAACTGCTGCAACTTTTGAGCAAATATTTTCCTACTTTAAATTTCAACGTAATCTTAATCAATAGAAACAAAACTGGTTCCTTCTTTCATTATAAAGACCGTCTGCCTGACCCTCTACGTTAGACTCGGGTGTACAATTATTGTTGCTCCAAATGTGGAAAGCGCTACGTAGGCTCTACCACCCGCAGCCTTTGTACCAGAGTTTCCGAGCATAGAGGTGTCAGCTTCAGGAGTCCAGGACCGGTCGCTCCTTATGTGCCCCTTCTCACTCCTCCATCCGTGATCATGCCATTCAATGTAATAGCAACATTTCTATAAATATTGTAGCTTCAGCTAAAGGTAGTCATAACCTTCGTATTACAGAATCACTTTACATTTTTGAAACTCAGCAAGAACTGAACGACATGCAGAGTGCAACACCGCTGTTTGAAACCGGTCCTTTGTAGTATTAGGTTTTATTTAGGTTTTATTATAGATCTAAGAATGGTGTGAAATTAAAACTACTGTACTGAATATTTTCCAAATTTTCTGTTTACAGACTTTTGCTGATGAAGGACATATATGTCCGAAACGTCCATTCATTTAGTTTTGATCAATTTGTGTTTTACGCGGCTAATGAAAAAAATTGGAAGCTCATGGCATCCGGGGAGACTATTTACGATGGATCAGGGCATGGCTTACGGGTCGGCAGCAGCGAGTAAAACTTGAAGGAGAAACGAGTGACTGGACGCAAGTTACATCAGGGGTT
>LQNS02278165.1:2451497-2463618 GCA_001587735.2 Parhyale hawaiensis
ATTTTATCACAAACAAATGTGATCAACTATTTAGCCTCTTTGCCGGAAGTAAATGTGCAACAGTCATTATTATTGTAATTACTAATCTACTATACAACAGTATTATAAAGAAACAGAATTGTATCCACCTGAATTACATGATTTTTAACCATATGAACTAGTAAAACTATTGAAGTCAGTTGTATAAATAAATGTATCTAGAATTGTATCTATAGATACTTTCAAGTATCTAGTATCTGTATCTAGATACATTTTAAGGGTGTATCTAGTATCTAGATACATTTTTGAGTATCTATGCCCAGCTCTGACCGTTGTCTAGCTTGGCGGAGGTATGCGCTCTAAGAGTGCTCTAGTTGACAATGCCACTCTTCTAAATTTCTATAAATATAGGCTAGATTTATTCAGTGACCAGGACATATACGCTTCTTTCAATGTGAGTTAACAAGCTATTGTGCATACAAGAAACCAACTACAGTCATTTTTTAAGAAGAATTGGTACCATTTCTGTAGCTGTCTCTGAGGTGAAGGGATAGCCAGGGTGGGCGGTGTAGAAATCCTGCGAGACTGCAGTCTGTGCGGCCAGCACTATTTCAATATAAACAAACGCAAAACAGCCACCTAGCGCAAATAGAAAGAGAATGCTAACTTAAAAAATCCTCTTCGTCCCAGTCAGTTCTCACACTTTTACAAAATTATGAACTTACAGATCTATTCCAGTATTCATCAGGGACCGGAGGAGGACCCGGCGCAGGAGGATGTGAGATATCAGCAAAATAAAGGGAGTATAGTGTAACAGTCATCAAAAGTACCACAGCGTATACTGCAGCGTCTAGGATTCAGTAAATAACAAATACAGTGCTCCAGAAAAATCTAAAAAAAAATTCATTTCCCTGGTAAGCAGTGCAACAGCAAAGGATAGATTTTACGTTTTCTAAAAGTTGTATGCAAATGGTACTGAGTGAAGCTTGTCGGATATCTGGTTGAACAGCTTCACTATCCGGCCGGATACCAGATACTTGAAAAAGTGCCGGATAACCGGATAGTAACCGGATATCCGGGACATCCCTATCCAGGGCCAACCAAGGGAAAATTCTGAGTCCAAGAGAAAATGCTTGTATATAGGAATCTTTTGAAATTTCATACATTTAGAACAAATCACTCCAAATATCTATAGATCTTGGGCATTTTTGGAAAAAAGTCTAGATATTTGTAGATCAGCATTAAGAGCTGTATATCTACAAATTTTAATGTAAGAAAAATCGATAATTCAGTGATTTTTTAAATGGGATAGTTTCCTTAATAAACTATTGTATACACAATTACACCACTGTTCTTATTGTCGCATGTGGCTACCGTAGATTGGTATTTTTAACAAGCTATGATCGATCGATGGGTATAGTGTGTCACAGGTCGTATCACTAACAGAGTTCGAAACGGTCTGTAATATAGTTTGTTAAGATATGACTGACAAGACACGTTAGTCAAAGTATTTAGATTTACAGATAATTCTGGCAAAATACAAATATTTCGGCTTCGGTCTAGCCTACAGATATTACGCCTCGACAACCTGGCAACACGGGGCCGTCGTTCGAACTTGTAGACGCGACTTCCGGGCTTCAGTTTAATAAAGGCCTAAGATACATGAGTAAACTCCTTTGTTAAAACACATAGTAAAATGCTATGAGGGCCATAAATTAGGTAGGGGTGTAATAGGCTTTGTGTTGAAATACCATAGTGATCCGACAGTTCATTTAAGAATTATTAGCGAAAAACAGCGAACACGGCCAGTGAAAACTATAGTAGTCTCGTCATCGACACCGCAAAGACTCGTGGTTGTTCTGGTACGTAAAGGACAAACTCAGAGCTTTCTTAATGCGGGCAGCACCACAACCGTATGAAGTGTTTCAAAGATAACGTATAATTTTGGGGGCAGTTTGTCACCACTGGCTCTGATGGGCCGCAGTGTACTGATTTGGCAAATGTTTTCCTGCCGCCAAAGAGGCCTTATTCACGAAGCCAACAATAACAGTTCGACTACAAGTCTCCATGTTAGGACGCACAATATGTTCCGGGTACCCACGGATGGAGGGTGGGCAGTGCAGCGTAATTCGAGGTCTCACACTCCACGTACTAGTGATCACTGCAAAATCATCTAGTATGATAGTGTGCACAGCAGCAAAAAGGGGTGAGGTGGGTTCATCACACTTCAATGGGTTAAGTTACTTGCGGCGCCGTGCTCTGTAATCAGTGCCGAGCTGAAGGTCTGGCGTCGATGAGAACTCGGAGATTTAATAATAACACCGTCTCAGTATCTGCGATCACGGTACCTTCACCCATCTGGAAGGAACTCACGGTACCACCTTCACCCATCTGGAAGGAACTCACGGTACCACCTTCACCCATCTGGAAGGAACTTAACTGAGACTGTCGAATATTCTCTATTTACCCCAAGGCCGTTCAACAACTATTCCTTGGTGCGTTTAACACGTTCTAAACAGGTGGTTGCGTCACACTCTGTTGTGCCGGCAGAAAATCACGAACATCATTGAATGAGGACTTTGAAAGGCTAAGAAAATTGCTAAAACGAAGACCTCTCTCGAAACGGAGAAATACGGCACCCTCAGAGCACTTGGAAGCTGCACCGCTACAGCAATAGTAGTTGTATTCTCCCAGTTTAGGTTTCTCTCTCAACAAAGTACATATGCCGTGATCCAATGATACGAAAGCGAAAGGAATATAAACTTGCCAAGAGAAATCCCGAATCCAAAGACTCAACGCATATGAAAACAGCCAGAAAAGAAGCAAAAGGGCAGAAAGAATCAGTAAGAGTTTATAGGTGGAGAAAAGCAAAGTGAGAGCGAAACAAAGCTATCTATCACGAAGGCCTGGCTAAAGATATAAGGTAACTTGCAGGTAACCTCTGGGAGTGCGACTCTCGCACTATTTGTAGAGCGGCCGACCTCAGTAACATAAAATGAACGAATCTGACTAATCTAAGCATACGACCCATTCTATGTTGGCCATCAAATAATCTCACACAAGCAGTAGAAAATCACTTACGTATATTTATATATTCAGTGATAAACCACGCCAGATTTCTTGGTTCAATATATCTTTATTATATTTCTGAAGACACTGAATCTTTAAAATTCTTGTTCGTTCTGTACGAAGAAGTTGCTTGCTAAATTTGAAGGAGCTGAGTTCTCCGCAACGTGTTTCAACCTTGCACATGATCATCTTCAGGCGGGATAGTGAAACAACTCAAGCTGATGAACGGTGAGAGCAAAACGGAAGGTGTTGAGATGGATTAAGAGAATGGCGTGAACTGAAATAGCTGTGTTCGTTACATGCATATATCGAATATTGGGCGTAACGTTGTGCTCTTTTCGGAAGCTGATTGGTTCTTTAGCAGTGTGGTCAGTTAATTACGGCCCTTCTTCGTCATCTTTCAGAGTCACCGAGTAGCGTCAATGTAGTGCTTGATCCTGTTGTTGGGCATCGGTGGTTAGACAGCTATTCTCTACGGTGGTTTTTTGTCAACGTTCATTGGTGAAGGCCCAAATCTTTCCATCACATCGTATATTAATATTATTAAAACCTTATAGGCCGTTTAACTGCTCTCGATCTTAGTTTCGCTATACTTTCAGTGAGCGTGAGTGATTTTCTTTCTTTTAACCTCTGTTACTAACTAAACGAACCCTGTCCAAGGAGAGTAGATACCACACTACCACCCCGCCAGACCGTAAGGAGAACCCGTTTGGGGTAGGGGAAACGACAGGTTAAAGTGTGTTGTTCTCCTTGGGGTAACCCAGGGTTGGCCTCCCCAAGAGGTGCCCCAAGTAGAACTACTAATATCTGAACACAATGTGGCAAACGTTTGATAAATACCTCTGAGGCTCATTAATACTGAACATCTTCCACACAGGCACGACATTCTCAGACTAATTCCCGGTGAACACAGAGTTCCAATGGTGAATACGATCACTAAACGAAGGATACAACCTATTTCTCGAAAGGAGAGAGAATGGAGACCCCACTCTTGCACAAAATCTCACAAATTAAAGCACTTCGGACTTACTTTCTCAGCACCTCCTGACGTGATAGCTCGGTGCTCTGTTACCTGCCGGCGCGTTGACCCATTGGTGGACGAATACACTGCGGAAGAGAACAAGAAGGAACAACGTTGGCTCAAAATCAACCAAGCATAAGAGATTCACCAATACATCCGCATTTACATAACAGACTGCAACACAGTTTCACTCGCAGACAGAGTCCTACATGAAAGATCAAAGTTCTTCTTTGTTCAAATCACACCTGTTCAAATGGAGCAAGAAAATTTTATCAACTTACAACGTTGCTACAAAAGTGACAGATACGAAAAACACACAGACTGCAACATCCAAAACCAATTCGGCTCAGAATGCGGTGAAAATGGACATGTATACGTTACCGAAAAGAGAATGGTTCGTTTCTGCGATGATTTTTGTGTTTTCTAGTCTAGTGTCATTCATTCCTAATTGCGCTAGAGTACTGATGTAATGCCGAGCTGAATAAATCGAATCTCAGAAAGAAACTACCGACTTCAAACGGCTGTGGGACTGTGACCTATACTCAGGGGTGCTGGAACCGAGCGGCCGGAGGGACAAAATTGTTCCTCTTGCCCTGCCGATGAGGAGGGGGGGATGTCCCACTTTGGGGGTGAAAAAGGGGTACTTAATCTGGATTTCTGAAAAAAAGGTTTAAATTTACAGAATTCATACAATCTGAAATGAAATAGCTACAAAAAATTTATGACTTTGCAACTCAACTAATATTTTGTATTATATTGATACCAGTTAGTGGATTCTTACTTGAAGTATAGCCGTTGCTGTCTCATGAGGTGCCGTATGGTATCATCCTGAACCCATCTAAAGCACAGCTAGTATATATTATATCTGACGTATAAATTTCTTTCATAAGGAAGTGAACGATGTTGTGCTGACACTGACTGACCACGGGTGTAATGCCACAATTGCCAAAGGTAGATTTTCTCCCATCTCTTAGCTTTAATGTAATTTATAAGAATGAATACCTCAGCGCGTACTGGGACCTTAATTTGTTGGGCACTGCATCCAGATAAGAAAATTTATTATTATTTCAACATTCCTTATTATCAATGATGATTTTTTAACTGTTAATGACAATTTTGCAATGAATTTAACTTCTCAGCCTTAATATAACAATATTCGAAATACTTCAACATCCGAAGATATCTTCAATTCATTTTCGAACAATCGTCTAAATTTGTTGACAATGTGAATAAAATTTAACAGTGGAAACAATTTATTCGACATCCGAAGACTTGCAACTATTGTAAAACAGCAAGAATTATATACACTCCTCTGCAGCTATTCTGATTTGCCTACGCTTTGCACAGAGGTTATGCATTTGCGGGAATTTATCTCTTGTCACAAAGATAATTCAAGAAGTTATGGCCGGCTTCATGATATATACGGACGTTGTTAGGTTTGTCAGTAGGAACAAAGGTCTGATGTTCAAACGCCTAGTGTCTAAATGAAGGAAACGTAAGTACCGGTCCGTGAAGAATAACCGATATTACAGCTCATAGTTTGTTGCTTTCCTATGTTGATCTAAGGGCACGTTCAATTGGGCCGTGCAATTAAGTCGATCAAGGCTCACCAGTGACTTCACTGGCTTGGAAAACAGACAAGAATTTTAATTATACCATCGTGTTCCCGGGGCTAGAAGCAGCCGATTATGTTGAGCCGGCAGATATCCTCATTTTATTGACAAATTTAAGACGAAAGGCGTCTTCGAATGGGCCCCGAAGTTAAGATTTCGAGGCTTGAGTTGTCCTCAAATTCAGATAGGAGCCCTGATTTCGACCTGCTGAATTATTGAGTTTCAGGCACTGAGCCTCATTCGAGTGTACGTTTGACTTCCTGCAAGGCAGCCTTACTCTTTAGGAATGCGTTCTCAGCCGGTTCAAAGTAATGCATTGACTTCCAAAGCTTGCTGCGCTGTTCAGAGCTGCAATGACAAAGCTTCTGTCTGAAATTTCGGGCAAGCCTCGGAGGCTTAATTATCGGTACCCAATCGAACATGTACTTTTGACGCGTTCGATTAAGAAGCCAATTTTACGTTGATGTAAGCCAAATCCACTTTACTCGGCTATTCCGATACTGCAGACAGGTAAGCTAGCATTATCCCGTTGATTTGGGCTTCAGGCGCTGCCCTTAGTCGATTATAATAATTATTATGTGCGATTTGCAAGTACTCAATCTAATTCGGTAAAATGGAGTTTTCAGTCAGCTCAACGTAAATGGGTCGCTTCTAGCACCTTTAACAATGCTCACAGTGGCGAAACCAAAGTGTGTCTGTTGTTCCAACCAAGGGAAATGAAATGGGATTGACTTAGGTAGATTTAGACGATCCAATCATACGGGGACTTAGCTGTGTTATGGTTGCATTTATACCTGCAGCTGTACACTGTACAGTTATGATGCGCGTAACTTTATCGAGCCCCAGATGATTGACTTCTGTCGAAGATCTGTTGAACAATTTGGTTGTGAACATGTTTTTTCTCACCACACTCCTCAAACGGTTGTGAACGGATATTTATAAAATTTGCAGAAACCTTACGAGGAGTAAATGACCAAAGTTGTGTGAAGATCTCTGAAACCGCTTGTATATTTATATTCCTGTTTGTCATTAACGTAGCTCAGAAAGTTTTGAACTATCCTTCATTAACCTTCAAGCAATGTTGGGGCGGATGTACACTAAAACAAACGTTGCGCCGCTACGCATATCAATATTCAATTAACTTGCCGTGAATATGGATGGCTTCGTCTTCCACAGGGCTCTGCCACTAAGTACTTGTCCAGATGACATTTCGGCACATTGCCCCAAATAAGATTGCAGTAAGTTAGGTATGGGTAGACCAACGCATAGTAAAGATTTACCAAAGCCTTCTCGGGAACACACTGCTTCAATCTTGCAAAGATTCCTACAGTTTTGGATACTTTTGAGCATATTGTATCGATATGGCTGTTGAACTTTATATTAGTATGCATTATTACGCCCAAAAATTTCGTTGACCCGACAAAGTTAATAGATGGATTGTTAAAGGTTAACTTCACGTTTTTGTTTATATCATGATAACGGCGACTATACACCATTGCTTGCGGTTTACTTACATTTAAAGAAAGTCCGTTGCAAAATGTCCATTGCTTGAATTGTTCAATTGCATCGTTCATGTTCCCTATGAGATCAAAGTAGTTAGAACCAGAGGCTAGCAGCGTGGTATCATCGGCATATAATACAGACGTGAGTGCTTGGGAGACCCTAGGCAAGTCGTTGATATAAATTAAAAATAATATTGGACCTAAAATTGAACCCTGTGGCACACCAATTTTTAAATCAAGAAATAAAGAAAATGTAGAATTGATATTAACTCGCTGCTTGCGGTCCTGAAGGTAATTGGATAAGACTGTTAGAGGCAGACCTCTAATACCATATACATGTAATGAAAGTTTAGTTAGCAGAGTCCTATGGTTTACAGTATCGAAAGCTTTTTTAAAGTCGAAACCTATGTATTTGCGAGCAAATTAGTATTCGTGTAAAATGTGTTTAAATGGGTCCTTGTAGCTACACAATACATCAAAATATCGAAATTCTATTTTGGACCTAAAGTAAAATTTCACCATTCTGGTGAATGGCTCCCAGGAATCTGAATTCAGTATAACATATATACCTACCAACTCAACACTCCCAGGGTCACAGTGGGTTCCTGCTTCAGACCCTGCAACCTTAGCCAAACAGAAGCACCAGGAATCACAGTTGGCTCTTTTAGTTTCTGATTTTGTATCAGTTCGCAATGCTATGTCATTTTCAAGAGATGAAAAATCACCCTTTCGTTAACTTAACTCCCACATGTATCAGTCCATTGCCGCTAACAAACTATCTCGGTGCAATGCTGGACCATTGCTTGTAATTTATAGTATTTGATTCAGTATGGTGTTATTGTAGTTCCCTTCCTATTGCGGAAAGAAAATACTCTTAATAAGCATTGGAGCAAGAGATTTTCTTGATAGTAGCCAATTCCGCTACAAACTTCTTTTAGTTAATGACTGTAGGTTATGCCATAAGGTGGCATTTAGATCTAAAGACTTTGACACTCTGTGCTTGACAGCAAGGCCATAGATTCAATTTAGTTCCATTAGATAAAATTAAATAAACATAGGTGTAGTTTGCAGACCTAGTGGGTTGTATTTAGCACTATTTTTACGTGTTGTTAGCCTGATTATACAGTAATGGAAGTCCTCGATTTCTATGTTCGGCAGCGGTTAATGATAATATATTATGTGTATACTGTATATATAAATGCATGCTCGCACAATTATCTTTCACGTTTACTACTTATTATTTTAGTCCATAGGTAAACTGTAATTATTCAATAGAATTGCATATTTGCTCAATCAAGAAGCATATTCTACCGTGTGGTGATGAAGCGTGATGACAATTCTCGTGACGTCATCAAAATGAGACCAGGCCAGGGCCGGGATGCACAAAGCGCCTGCAACACTAAAGAGAAATTTCTTCCTTAAACTGCTTAAATGGCCTTATCCTGAGGACATTTTAAGTCCACTAAATCTCCAATGCACAACACAATTTCAAAGGCATTTATCGTCTCTTTAAGTCCCATTGCGTGTAAATGCTTAAAATTGTCCTTAGCCCGATATCGACTAATCACAGCCCCTGTTACAAGCAGAGATGGAACGCGAAAATAAAACGCCGACGACCAGCTGATTTCTTCCGTTCCTGCCGTGACAGGAGTACATGTCATATTTTCTTGTTTCAGATGCCTTACTACAAATTTTAGTTAAGAAACCGATCAGATGATAAATAAAAAAATCATTATGAAGGTAAAGACAATTTTTGCACTTTAAATTGATTCTTTAGCTATGCGCATGCTGCAAACTGAATGCTTCGCAGCTGGCACTCAATCATCGGAATGGAGTTCCGCATATTCAACGTGGGCTTGCAAGGCCGCAACAAAAAATTCTGACGATTAGATGAGAAAACTCATAGAAAAGACAATTGGGACTCGTTTGTTCCCCGTATGCGCAACAAAGTATCCGAAGATTTTGTTTTTTCCCTTCTTGTGTAGTACTACTGTATGTCATAATAATGTCGACCGAAACAGCAGTAAAAATGTCAGCCTAACTAAAGTTCCGCTACTCGCTATGGAGTTGGATGTTTCTTTCGAAGAGCTGTGCACTTTTATAATTTTTTATTCAAGCAACAAAAGTTAGAACTCGCCATACTATCAAGGAATATCAAAAGATGATGGTGTAAAATCAGTTTCATTCCCACCTCAAAAAGTGTTTGACAGTATCCGATAGAAAATTGGATGCTACGGCTTCGAAGCCCGTCCGAAGTTGCCAGACGTGCAAGGAAATTTCTGCCAGTTGAGCGCTTTGCTAAACATCACTAAAATACTATGAAGCGATACTTTCGTAGAATTACTTAGAGAATGCAAATATTACGTAAAATTGACCAAATTTGCCCTGGTTATATGTTTCTTTGTCGAGGTTTTAGTTCTGCAGCTGTTCCTTTATTGTATTTAAGGATGGTCCCAGCACCCTTAAGAACAAAAATGAAGGAAAATCTCTTTTGGCAGGAAAGCGAAAATCGTTTGTGCATGTGCCCGCAGCTGACAAAGTGCATTTTTCTGAAGTTAAGGGAAAGCCTGTGAGTTAAATACACTTGGTGAAGTTTCGTCCATCCCGGCCGCACTATCGTCTCTCACGACGATTTTGCGTTCACGTAAAAATAAACACGACCTAGGCAAACCTAAACTAGCCTAACCTAACCTCCTTACCTAACCTTCTAACCTAACCTAACCTAACCCAACCTAACCTAACCCAACCTAACCTAACCCAATCTAACCTAACTCAATCTAACCTCTCTAACCTTACCTAACCTTACCTAACCTTACCTAACGTTATCTAATGTTACCTAATGTTACCCACTAACTTGATTGCCGCTCACGTGCACACGATCTGCGTACACAAACACGCACACAAATCGTCGCGAGAGACGATAGTTCATCCCGGCCCCTTGATTCAACTCGTTCCACAACTAAATGGCTCAGAATGGGGCAATCCCAAGTAAGCAGCAAGGACTGCCTGTGCAACCACCGAGTTGCACAAGATAACTGTATCATAGATTGCGCAAGAAAAGAAAACTAATAAAGTAAAGGAAAGGAACGAGAAAATATTATTCTAGCGATTTGTTACAATGTAGTATGTAAAAAAAAACACGAAACATTGAGCTTCGTAAATGTCACAGTATATTAAGGGCGTCAACGAGTCAGTTTTTTGGGTGCCATTGGTACGAATACAGTGATATGCTAACTTTTATGTATTCTGGGATATTGTTCCAGTATTTTATTGCACAATATTTGAACGATGAAAATAATTTTGACTTGCGAATAGCAGGGACATTTAAATTCCCGCAAGAAAATCGTGGACTGTGATAGTGACGCTCCACCTGTTCTTTAAACTTAGCAAACTACTACAGTATTTAGTCAACTGTGTGAGTTATTAGGACGTTGCATGTGAAGTTTTCATTTAATAATGGTACAAACACTTCTGGATCCAGCCAAATTTGTAAGTTATTACCACGTTGCAGGCAGTGTATCCGTTTGGTTTTGGCACAAACTTCGCCGTATTCTCCACAACCTGCCTGGTCCCGTACCACAGCATCAACAGCGGTAACATGCAGAATCCGGCCTACATATCTTCATCTGTTATGGCCTTTCCAAAGCCCTACTCGATTTTCCACCGCATGGTGAACATCATACTAACTTTTGGAGTTTACTATGGCTGGTCAGCGATTTTTCCAAGTTTAGCCGAGAGTAAGGTAAGTGTTTCAATTTCATCTTACGTTAAAATAAATATCTATAATTCGAAAAGGGCACCCAACCATCTTTATGTCCCTTTTTATTGACAAATTTCAATTTCATAGACTGAGCTTTCGATAGCTTAATATCAGCTCGTATGTATAATATTTCATTCGAGTTCATAACGGAAGCAAATTTACACGACAGCCAAAAGAGCACGTTCTCCTTCTCTATGCCAGAAAAGCGCCCTTGTGTCCGTTATGAAACCAAATCATGCTCAAGGGTGAGTAATAAGAAGCTAATATCCGTGCAAATTCAATTGTCCCATCACTAAAGGCTTTTTCTCCTAGCCTGTTGCCGCACACGAGCATGGCAGCGTCGACTACACCATGCAGTCCAGGCGCTCACTGAACTCCTTGAGACAAGGCTGTCACTGAGTTTTTACCAAAAAACCCAGAATGAAGATAAAAAAAAAACAGATCGGACCTATAAAACCCAGACTGGCAGAAACATTAAAAATATAAACATAATAAAGGTTTACTTTGTTTTTCATTGCAGTGCAGCACGTAAGAGCAAATCTGTTACATGTTTTTCTTCAACACTGTTCATTTTTAAGGTCATTCCTTCGTGACGAGTCAACTTCTCTGTATATTCCCTCAGCTTGTTCAAGCTCTCTGTGTATTTTCTTTTTACAGTTCCGTCTTCAACATTTTTGACTAATGGCGATGACACACGCAAATCAAAAGGACCAGTATAGTCATCTTTTCGTCCGAACGTTATGTTGAACTCTTGCAAACACAGCTTTGAGATTGCCAAGAAATCTAATCTAATCTAATACTAAGAATGACCGTCGTGTGTTTATAAACATATTTATATGTTCGGTGTCACCCTCTTAACGAAATAAATAGGCGAAATTTAGACCAGGTTGTAGACTCTGGTCGTCCTCTCAAGCTCCATTAAAATTGATGGGTAGGAAATAGGCCGGGTTGCAGAAGATAGCAAACGTATCTTGAGCAGGGACAGTTGAAATTCCAACAATGAAGACATCGCAGGCTTAGTCTAATTTGTAATTGCAGGTCATCATATAGCCAATTGTGTTTAATGTAAGAAAAAGTGTGTGTCACACAAAAGCAACTACCGCCCTATATATATATATATATATATATATATATATATATATATATATATATATATATATATATATATATATATATA
>LQNS02278165.1:2474604-2485422 GCA_001587735.2 Parhyale hawaiensis
TTACATCCAATAGGTATGGCGGTACATACAGCATGGCCTACAGTACAAACATGTAACTTTGATATTACAGCATGTATTTATATCTCATAATGTGACGGCTTTCATCAAGTGGATTATTATTTCCGACAAAGGGCGATCCGCACGGTGATACTAATCAGCCAGGAGGCGCAATTGGGAACAGTTGAGTATCATTATACAGTGCGCCTCTCAAAAATTTCAAAGTGTAATAAGCGTAAACATCAGACAGTTTGAGGAGCTGTAGTTCAATATACATGCGGTCGACAGACATTAGTGGTACATTATTATGGTCCCGTTTTACATTCAAAATGACTCTAAGCACATCATTAATTGCTATGACAAGTGGCCTCAGGATATTAGCAGATGACCCTCCCCAAACAATAACGTTAGGTTATTGGTCCAAATGTGATCTTATAAAGACGGTTCGACTTCCATCTGTGAAGGAGTAAAGCGGGTTGGTTTGGTAATCATAGGTATAAAATGTAGACTGCGCATATTATTAATGAATAAGTTAATGTTCCAAGCGTTTTGCTGAAGTAAATTAACATTCAAATCACCGACAATAAATACTTTACGATTTCGTAGAATGTTATGGTGAAGGATTTCAGTCAGAACTTCGGAGAAGTTTTCAATGCTGTCTGAGTGGGGTCTATATATACCTATTACATATGAGACTTCTGCATGAATTTTAATTTCTAGGGTTAAACATTCTATTGTGGTATCACAGCGGCTCAAGTCCTCTATCAGTGAAACACTGTAGCTTTGTCTGCTAAATATCGATATACCGCCACTGCGTCTGTTGTGCCTAACCTTATGAAATGAGTTATAGCCTTCAAAATTTCTGTAATGCACACTGTCATTATCTAACCAAGTCTCCGCGAGAACTATAAGATCCGGTTCAACACACATTGAACTGATGAATGAGGTGAGAATATCGCCGTTAGCGTTGATACTACGTATATTTGCACCTAAAATTAATAGATTCTTGTTAATGTCTCTAAATTAATCATTAAATTTATCAACAGTATAGTAGCTAGATTGCTGCGGCTGATCTAAGCGTTGATAAAAACAGTCAAGGTAGTTGCTGTCCGGATCATATGCCCGCAACAGCTCATGTAGAAAATCTGGTGTTTCAATCATTTATATGTTACAACAAAAGAAATGGAAAAACACGTGTCTAGATAGAGCACAATCAACCATGCCAACCGAATCATCTGGATCACATGCACGCAATAACTCTTTTGGTAATTCTGGCGTTTCCATCACTTACATGATACAACAAGGAAAGGAGACACACGATTCTAGACAGGGTGTAACTAACCAACGTCCCCCGATCATCACAATAAAGATCTCACCATTAATGAGGCCAGCTATTAATAAATGCAGATAATGGCTGTTGAAGAACTTTTTCACAGAAGCTAGTGAGCCGGAGTGTTACGAGTTACGTGCGTTGGGAGCATCAGGATTTGGAGGTCGCACCCAGGCGAACACCCTTCCGTCGATGCTATTGCAGCCAGCAATCTTCTCAGGATGCTCTTGTTTCACTTTGCGCAGCACGTACATGATCGTGTTTCGTGTAGGTGTCAGACTTTCGTTGATGTAAAGATTTGCTGGTCTGTGCAGACGACATGCATATAATATGTCGCGCTTTGTTTCTCTGCGACAGAACTTCACCACTATGTTACGGCGGTCAGGGGCCTGATTCATCGGCTTCCGCCCCAGTCTATGCGCGGCAGAAACAACAGTTGACGGCAGGTTTAATTTCAGCTTTTCCTTAACTATAGAACACACCAAGTCACTGCAATTTTCATCACTGGTAACCTCTGGAACCGAATTTCCCCAGAACAGTAGGGTATCTCGTCGCTCATATGCGTCGCTATCGTCGATGCGTTCCTCCAGCCTGCTCACGGTGCTTTTCAGGTTAACGACTTCTTGTTCCAGCTGGTTAATTTTAGCATCTCTCTCTTCCAATATATCAGAAAACGTCACGAACTTGCATTTCAAACGTTAAATTTTCTTCGTCTAACGGCTGGAATCACTCTTTGATCACGCATATGAGAAGCCCGAGGGGGAAATCACGCGATGTTCACGGTTGATGGCTATCAGAATCACGTCAAAAAGAAGTCACAAAAACGCGCGGTTCATGCGGAATCATCCGCGCCAGGCAATAAACAGTTCATAAAACTATTTTATAAAATAAAAAAAAGAACTCGTTGTTCGTCCTGTGAATGATTTTTTGACAAGTATGGCCCTGATTACGTTTCTCCGTTAACTTTAAAAAGACGACTAAGAGGTAATACTATTGCATTACTGGGGGAGACTGTTCGGAAGACTGGGATATTTGGCGCTTAAACTTGCAAATAAAAAACACTCATCCGATTGGCAATTGGGTTATCTTGATAAGAAAAGGCCTTTAATATAATAAATTCACCGCTACACTTGACAAATTTGTACACACAATTACTCTAGACTATCCTACTAACATATGGCAATAGCTCATAGAGGGCCGGGGCGTAAGTTCCGGTGGCTCTTTGGGAATGGGCCTTTTGGTTCGTCTACTGCCGCCTATCTGATCTAATCTAAACCTTTCAAGCCTTGTCCGACCTGTATGTTCAAGTGAGCTCTTTCGACAGCAATACGGAGATAAAATCACAGAGAAGTGAACGTGATTTGACTTACTATTGCATCGCAGATTATTCTATTATCAATACTCGATTACTCTGTAATTTAGTTAGGGATTATGTATTAACCTACGCTCATGCAAAGTGTACACTGTACGTCTATCAAGCCAGTTTGAACTTTAAATTGCAACTTTATTTTGACGTTATAGTTGTTTTTCATTAAAGCATGTTCTTTTACCGTTATTTTAGATGGTGGGTAGCACTTGTATGTAAAACGATACTGTAGTTATTAAAGCACAACCCATTTTAATGTAATACCGAAGAAGCCGTAGCTATGTTACTGTTCTTTATCTCTTCGTCGTTCAGTCCATTTATTTGACATTCTATCACTACATTTCTCACACAACTGATATCTGCGCAGGGCAGTTAACAGCTGTGATTGTGCGGAAATGATTACCATTGTTTCTTCCCCTCCCCCATGAAAGCCCTCGCCTACTGTATTTATAAATTTATAAAGCAAGTGACAGGTAGGAGCAAATTAACACGGGCTGCCATCTATCGCTCCACGTGACGTCACAGCTGAGATGGAATGGACGATGCTTGAAACGTTACCTGCGCGTGAGTTAACCTGTTACGTAGTTCAGCCATGGTCACAACAGTCTTCATCGACGAGGTATCATTCGAAGCTGTGCGTCTATGTATTCCTTGGCTTGTGGTCGTACTAACGAATGAAGGAAGATAAGGAGAAAAAGGCCGAATTGTTATGCAGAAATTGGGGATGTACCGTGCAACGTATTCATTTATTATTTACGATGAGACACTGTCTAGTTCTAGCATCTGACGTAATAATATTTTCATACCTGCAGTTCATCGATGATTTCCTGAGAGGCTCAACTCCAGTGGTGTACGTTGCCTTTGGCGTCTCTGGACTTGACAACGATACCTTCCCCGACCACTACAGAAATCTCCTGCTCTCTGTCTTTGCCAAACTGCCCTACAAATTCATTATAAAAATTAAAGGACAGAAAGCAAAGCAGTTATCCAATGTTCTATTCTTGGATCGGTCTCCCCAACAGGATATTCTAGGTGGGTGCCCCTTTATCTTTTCAGGCCCACTTTACCCTAAGGAGGAAGTTTCTAGTGCTATTCTCATGAACTATATAGTGGACACATGCGTGAAAAAATTCTCGCAATAAGCGATATGTTTGCTTAATATAGGCCAGAGCGGAAGGACTCGGAAGGGAATAGCAAATTCTAAATGCAGGTGCCTGACTGCTTTATACAAGGGAATGATGATGCCATTGTATTTGTACTCCAAATTCCCAGCAATGAATCATTGTACTCTTCTTTACCTCATGACAGCCCAGTCAACTCGATGACTGTGCCGTAGATTATTTGTAGTAGTTATTCCCAGGCCAAGTTGTTGGGTGACAGCTGCTAGTTTCATGCCATTCATTTCCATTTGGGCCGAAGGGTTCTCCGGCCCAACGTGCATGACTAAACATTTATCGACATTAAACTTCATCTGTCAGGCTGCAGACAATGCCATGAGGCGATTTAGGCCTTAATGGAGCTCAATTCTGTTCCTGGCATTATGGCATAGATCAGTATCATCTGCAGATTTACTTAATTTACTGTGGATGTCAAGGTAAAGATCATTGATGTAAATTATGAACAGAAGGGACCAAGGACGCTAACTAGCGGGACTCCAGATGAGACCAGCGTCCAGTCGCTCGTCTCTGTGCGGGAAACAGCATTTAGCAGGAAAATATCTTAAACACTTTTGGGTAACATATCAGTAAGGGCAGGCGCACAGTTACTCAGTCTTTAACTTTTCACATTGGTGGTCACGTTGTCCTGACTAATTCCTCCTATGTTTGAAAATCACAGTAAGACTATGCATCATTGCACCTTTACACCTTTATTGTTCTTCAATTTACAGACTTCAAAGTAAAACCTGATACAAGTATTACATTGAGAACATGCCCTACTGAAAGTATTTCAACTTATGAGGCACTAGATCTTTACAAGACATGGAATATCATACATATCAAGGACATGTTTATTCGATCAATGAACAGGACTGCACAAGATTTGTATATACTTAATCGATTACTCTATTCTATAATGCAAGTCGTGATCTACGTACTGATTCAGTATAAAAGCTTTATACTTTGTTTTAAAAGCATGATCTGACAACGGTTGTTTAAGCTCATTAGGCAACACGTTATATATCTGTACACTCTGGAAAATGGTGAATCGCTTTTCAACCTCTAGCCTAACAAATGGTAAATTTAATTCACTACCACGAGTAATATGTTCATGGGTGGGTAGTAATGCTCTGTAGTGCTGCTCAAACATACCTGCATCATGATATAAAGCTCCAAGCAGAAATTTCATTAAACAATAGTTGTAAACATCATGCAGTTTAAGGGCTTGCAACTCACTATACATTACATTGGTTGACATTGAAGGTACGTTATTGTCATCTCTTTTAATATTTAGAATTACCCCAAGTACATCATTCATTGATACAATGAGAGGTCTATGTACGTGCGCTGTTAACCCTCCCCATACAATGATGCCCTGCAGAAGGTGAGGGTACACTAACGCGTAATACAACTTAACCAACGATTGCCGACTCCAGCATCTACGGACAGCTCGGATTGCTCCCCTCGCTCTGGCGACCCTGTTACATACTTCGTTAACATGGCTCGAATAATTCAACTTTGAATCGATTACCACACCCAGATACTTAATAGAAAAAATCCACTCTAATTTACTACCATTTAACAAAATATCTGATAAACTAGATAACGGTCTTGAAGTAAATAGCATAAGTTTAGTCTTACTGGCGTTCGGGGTCAATCTATTCGAAGCAAGCCACCCGAGCAACCGTGCAATAAAGCTATTGAGTCGTTCTTCAGCGCGAGAGAAACAAGCGTCATTGATGTAAAAAACCGCGTCGTCAGCGAATAAGATTGGCTTCACATCGTTGAAAGTACATACATCATTGAAGTATGCGTTAAAAAGGAGCGGTCCAAGCACAGATCCTTGAGGAACTCCTACAGCAACATTGCTCTTTTTCGACTCAAACCATCGACACTAACATACTGTTTTCGATCAGTGAGATAGCTCCGAACTAGTTGGAGAATATTACCCCGCACTCCATAGTGTTCCAGCTTACCTAGCAAAATATTATGATCAACAGTATCAAATGCTTTTCTTAGATCTAAGAAAAGGCATATCGTATAGGTCTTTTGGCTGAATGCATGCAACTTTAAACTAGCTCAGAAGTAGGTCAAAGGCGGCGATGTGTACTGTAATTCTAACTTTTGCTTTAACTCTGTGTAGCCGACGTTTCTCTTCTCATCTCATTAATAATATGTAGGCATAGTGCCAGTGATTATCAGCAGACTAGATGATAACTCTCTCATATGCTAGTGTTTAGAATTATTCTTAAGTTAGTTTTAATCATGAAAACCTCAGGGTGCTGTGCCCTAACCTTGTTTGACACGGTATCCATATGAGGAAAAATAAATGACATTTCCTTCTTTCTTTCAACGGCCTCACCTGTCCCCCTCTGGGAGGATATGTATGCATGGTATTGGTTTATTATTACACCAAATAAGTTGCCATCACACTCAAGATGAGTGAAAACTTATGACAACCAAAAAACGGAGCATCATTTGCGTCAAATTTTGATATTACTATGGTTTTCACTGGCCTTATTACACAGTTTTTCGCTAATAATTCTTAGACGAATAGTAGGATCACTATGGTATTTCAACACCAAGCCTGTTACACCCCTACCTAATTTATGGCCAACATAGCATATTTCTCTATGGGCTTACAGAGGAGTTTACTCAAGTATATTAAGCCTATATTAAGCTGAAGCCAGGAAGTCGCTTCAACACATTCGAACTACGCCCAACTTGGGGCGTGTTGCAATCAGGCCTTCGGTGTCACCTGTACTACATCGGCCTCCAATGCGGCACAGGTTGGGTAACACCGAGTGACACCGACGACAACCTTCCTAAATTTCAGGCTCATGTTATGGGGGCAACACTGCCTTTGTTTACAAACATTGAGTATGATTCTCGAAAATTACTAGTACAAAATGTATGACTGCCATATATTGCTTAAATTCTAGCATGTGAAGCACTTTTGTGTAGTTTTCTCAACATTTTATCTTTGCAGGGCTCCTAAACGTACAAATAATTTGCGCAAACATAGTGATTGCGCGAGCATTTTGAACGCGTATGGAGTAGTTGCTAGACTGCGCAAAATGTTTGTGTGATTTCAAAACAGTTTGATATTTTTTGGCAAACTGGCAATGCTTGCGTCGTCTGAGTGCAGCATTGTGCACCCAAACCGCACTTGTCTGAGTTCTCTCCCAAATCCATAGCGAGTGGCTGGTGTTGTGATCTTCTCTATATAGTATCCAAACTACATATGTCTTCCAAAACCACCGAAGACGAGGGAAAGTTTTAGTAGAGGTAATCCAGGATTAGGAATATAGGTCATTACCAGCATTATGGTGCCGTACTAACAGCGATTACAGAAACAAGAAAAACGAACAATGAGAAAAATTGTTTAAAAAGTACAAGGAAAAATTTCCAGGCGATGAAAAGAAAGATGCCATAGAAAAGTAATTCGAAGAACAAATTTCAAGAGAAAGTAAAAAAAAAAGAAAAAATAAATGAATGACTCAGCCAAAAGTGTAGTTGGAGCTGATGAAGTTGAATGTTGCGCGAAATGAAAATGATTGTACAGTCTGTATCATTCGTCAAATAATTTGTGCAATCATGTAGCGCAAGCGCCAATTATTTGTATCTTTAGGAGGGCCTTAAAATACAGTTAAAACTAGAGCACTCTGAGAGCGCATACCTCCGCCAAGTGAGCCAACGGTAGCAAAAATTCAAATTGGCTCTGAAACCATAATTTTCTTTGCATAAACTCCAAAATCTAATCATTTGTGCTTTTTTATATCAATAACAGCTTGTTCAATTTTTTCGAAGATCCGTCTATAACTTTTTGAGTTATACTGTTAACAAACGTTATGACAAGTATGAGTCAAACATACAAACGAACTAACCGATCTGCACCAAATTTTGATCATTTATGTCTTTCACCATTACTAACAACTCCTATAAATTTCATAAAGATCCAATCATTACTTTTTGAGTTATTGTGCTAACAAGCATAAAATTAAAAAGAATGACGAACGAACGAACAAACGGACTATTTAAAAAATTGGCTCATCTACTCTTTGTTATATACCTAACAACTCATGTAAATTTCATCGAAATCCATCCATAACTTTTTGAGTTATGGCATCGAGAAAAATGACGCAGACAAACTAACAAACGGATGGACATATTTTCACCAAAAGTTAATCATCTGTTTCTCCTAACATACCTAACAATCCCTGTAAATTTCATCTAGATCGATTCATAACTTTTTGAGTTATCTTGGTGACAGACAAACGTTTTACCCTTCAAGGTTTTACCCTAATATACATCCATAATGAGGCTCTGCTATATGTGTTTACAGAGGAGTTTATTCATGTATATTAAGCCTATATGAAGCTGAAGCCAGGAAGTCACTTCAACACATTCGAACTACGCCTTATTGTTCAAAGAAAACGGGATAACCATTTTATTTGAATAACTCGTTTTTTACCTTAGGCGTGTTGCAATCAGACGCCAGTATTACCCTCACAGTGTTACCCGGTGCCCCCCCCCCCCCGTGTAAAGTACTAGTTTTCTGAAATTTTCGCAACGCTTCCTGGGGTGCTGAGGTCGCGCGTCGCATTCACCGCTACACGGGNGGGGGGGGGGGGGGGGGGCACCGGGTAACACTGTGAGGGTAACACTGGCGTCTGATTGCAACACGCCTATGGTAAAAAACGAGTTATTCAAATAAGATGGTTTTCCCGTTTTCTTTGAACAATAAGGCGTAGTTCGAATGTGTTGAAGTGACTTCCTGGCTTCAGCTTCATATAGGCTTAATATACATGAATAAACTCCTCTGTAAACACATATAGCAATATGCTATGTGGGCGATAAATTAGTAGGGGTGTTATAGGCTTTGCGTTGAAATACAATAGTGATCCGGCAATTCGTTTAAGAAATATTAGCAAAAAACAATGTAACACGGCCAGTGAGAACCATAGCAGTAGAAATTTATAAAGTCGTTGAGTATTTAACGGGAAATCCATGCGTCAACGACACTGCATTTCGTTGTCCACCGCTCAAGTGTCGTAACGTCACTGTAGCAATGCATGTTTTCATTAGTCACTACCCGCGGTGTTGTGGGTTGAGTGTCCTTTTCTCAGAATCACTGCATTGCTTACGAACCTCTAGTTACAAATTTTACCTTATATTTTGTTGCTTGATTCCCACGCAACACACTGATGAGAAATCCTAGCTTACAATTTGTAGTGTATTCTCTCACTGCACAGCTAGCTAGTAAAGATATCCTGTCTTACTTTTTGTTGTGTACATTCTCCCACAGGTCATCCGAACGTGAAAGCATTCGTAACCCACTGCGGCAGAGGTGGCACGGTTGAGGCTGTGTATCACGGGGTTCCCATTATAGCATTGCCGATAACACCCTATCAGCATTCCACTGCAATGTCTTTCAGTGACGCAGGAGTCGGCAAAATGCTAGAATGGAAGACGCTCACACAGGAGTTGCTGATCAATGCCATTCGCGAAGTCGTGACTAAAGAGAGGTGAGTTGCGAATGTTTCAGAAATGGTTTTTAGAAAGACTTAATTATCCAGAATAAAGAAGTGGGTAGCACAAAACGTTATCTAGAGAAAGATGACCACTTAAAGGTTAGTTGTGGATCGTGAAGAACGTCTTTTCAAAAGGCTTAATAAGCCAGAGGAAAGTAGGGACTAGTTTTGAAACGTCTTTCAGAGAGACGGGACCAATCAGAGTTAAGTAGTGGACGACTCACCTACGTCTACATGAGAGACAGAACAAACCCAACGCAAGCAGAAGATAGCTCAGAAATATCTTTCAAACGAATGAATGTCACCAACCGGAGCTAAGCAGTGACTCTAGTGTAGGCGCATTTGTAATTTCGTGTATTTTTTTTTGTTAAAAGTAAAATCTTGCCTGATTTTTGAGGAAGGTATCATAAGCTTTTTAAAAAAATAGGGTGCCATTTTTTCTCAACATGCTAAGGGTATGAAATTCAAGATGGCGGCCGAAATGACCACAGAACACAAATAATCTTGAATCTTCAAANGCGATAAAACCATAAATGATATGCCTACACCTATGTTTCCTGACACAAGGAAAGGAAAAGAGCATCAGGTGGTACTACCCGAGGGAAGAGAGAGAGGAGCAGACTGCGGAAGACTGAGTAGGCCTACCCAGCTGTGGCACCAACCGGTTCATCTCCTCTCAGGGATGCCGTTGGACCAAAATGGTCTCATCCGCCTTTAGAGTGGAGGTGATGCTCCATAATGACGTTTCTTGGCGGAGGCCTGCGCTCTCGAAGTGCAGCTCTAATTGATTTTGCCGTAGGACAAGGCGTTTAAGAATATTACCATAACTTCGTACGCAGACAACTTTACCGTCCTATTCCCGGCTACTTGTTCCGGAGGCAGTGAGAAGCCGGTCAAACCATGTTTCGATAATCGAGGTCTGCGCCCAGGAGAGAGAGCCTTGACTGTCTCTCATTCGAAGACCTATTCCACACTTTTATGTCAGACCATCATCAACCCGAGGACGGATCCAGCAGTCAAGGTGAGTGCGTCGGACCTCATCCTGGAGCGCAACCCGAATATCTTGGGCGTCGTATATAATCCACGCCTTACTTTTGCTGCTTACGCAAATTATGTTCGCGACAGATGCTGCTTCCGCTTGCGGATTCTCGCCGCGCTGGCCTGTGCAGATGGGGAACAGCAGAAAGAGACCTTATTACTGACCTATCTGGCCCTCATTAGAAGCGTCATGCTGGCTGCTTGTTTGGTATCTTAATGTCTCAAGAACTACCATGAGTAAGCTGCAGGCGGTACAGAATGCAGCCCTGCACATAGTCACTGGATCCCACCGCATGGCTTTGGCGCATCACCTCCATCAGGAGACCTCGACCCTACCAGTTGGCAACAGTCTGGGGTTGCTGTCTAAACAGCATCTCCTCAGTGCATTGCGGGTAC
>LQNS02278165.1:2498202-2513126 GCA_001587735.2 Parhyale hawaiensis
ACCAGCAGACCATTTTAACCATCCGTTGTTATGAGAAAACTAATAAAGAAGTTTTATCTACAAAATACGGCGTGCTTTTTAATGAAACCTGCATTAGAGAAGGGCTGCTCCCAAGATATTCCGATATATATATATATATATATATATATCAGAATGTAGTATCCCAATGAAACGTACATTCTTCTTCTTATAGCTATAAATTATTAATCCGTATCATCAGTACGATAATTGCAGTAAAATATTGCCATACGAGCTTCACGTCATGAGCCAGTCAGGGATCCGTACGTGAATCAAAGCGGATCTCCTGTACAATTCTCACTCTAAAAGCGTTTGGATAGGAGCCTATTTTCACAGGGAAAAATTGAAAAAAGGAAATTAGACAGACCAGGGTAACCCCTACCTAACCTGCCTAATGCTATGCTGCTGAGGCTTACCGGTTGCAGGATGCTAGGCCTAAAGAGGGGCAAATTAGGAACCGCGTCAAAACTGGGCCCTTAGCCACTTTGCCTAGCCTAAGCTATTATACTGGGATGATAATAATTATAAAGGTGGATATACTGAGGAAAGAACTGCACAGGAGGGGTTTATTGAGGTGACATCTGAACAGTTGGGACTTTGGGTGATAATTGTACAAGAAACCCAATGGGGGTCCGTGGGCTCACACGCACCCCAAATAATAATGGGAAACACGGGAAACATCATCCCAGAGAATAGTGATAGTAATAGTTTATGCATTCTCATTGAAAATAACTACTGCGGTGGTCGGTTCCAGTATTTTTGTCCTAAGTAAATGCGCGCTGATCGAAATTTTCACTATAGAAATTACTAATTGCAGAAATTATCATTGTTAGTCTGATTTGAGACATGTTCTGGTATAATTTTTCATGTCCCAATCAATATTACTTATTAGTCGCATCATATTATTCAATGAAAAACACTTATTGCAGTGAATGCTTATTCTCTTACAGAGTGTCCCGGAATCCTTTGAACAAATTCTAACTTAGGATCCTTTTCAATGAAATAAAGATACATCTCTCTACAGAGGCATGTCCGAAAATGTATCGTTTTAAAGCTACGAAGAGTTAAAAGTTAGCAGTGTGATTTACTGCACTGGTGGGTAATTGAAAATTAGAAATTAAAAATTGGTGCTGTTCATGAATACTGGGGTTAAATTAGATTATAGAGTTACAGCAGTAGGAGTAGATGTTCGAAAATACGCCCATTGGCTTCGATGTATATGTGTGGAGGCGCTGTGGGATTGATTGCCGAACTCGTGCGAAGATACCAGGAGCTTCACTAATTCCCACACCCATCAATAATCCTACCGATATGTTCTTCTTTGAACAAAACTGGTGTTTAGTAGAATAAACTCAATAGGTGTCCCCAAAAATAGAAATCAAGAGGCGCCATGTCAGGAGACTGTGGTGCTCGAGATATCTTTCCTATGCATTCTGGATGCTCTCCTAGATTTATAGTTCACCATACCGTAATTAAGTGCACATCTGTGAATTCACGTTTTAATTGTTGGTCCATTATCGTCTGCCGGTAGACATGCTGCAGGCCAACTGCTCAGCTGAAATATCGCCCAAGGTGCAGCTTTTTCTTTGTCGTAAGCGAAGTACACATGGATTGTATAATATATATATATTGAGTTGTTGCTTCCAACCACTCTTATATTCGGAGCTCATCCCTCTACCTGTGGGTTTATTTGCAATAAATATTAGGGGTTCAAGTCAGAATTTGAACCGGGACCTTTAGCTTACATCACCGCCATTGCAGTGCCATGCAAAGACGACATGATACCAAACACTGCATTACAAGCTCATACCATACCGGCCTTCCCCACCATTGTGTTGCAAGGCCATTGTAGGGACTGGGGTGCGTGGACAGGAGGAAGCACATTCGTCTTACGAACTTAGTCAGTGATTCTCACCCCCGGGCTGCGGCATAATGGCGTGTCTCAAGGACTACTGTGGTGAGCCGAGAGCCGATATGGTGTGGCACTATAATCATTTAATGTATTGGCTTTTAAACACTATAATAATAACAAATTAATAATAAACTAATACTCAACAAATGACATGGTTGAATCATCAGCTAATATCGCTGATCTACAATATAGCATTACCCCTCCAGTCCTTTATGACAACGAAGCAGCTAGTATCAATGCTTTTCTCCGGGAAAGCGGGTGTGCTTTTCTCCGGGAAAGCGAGTGGCGACGGGGTATATATTTCATATGCAGTAATGGCCAAAACAAAAAGGCCGGAACAAAAACAAATATTTACATTAATCACTTAGCATCTTTTGCATGTACATTTACAAAATTTTCACAAACTATACTTGGAATATATATGCATGAATTGCATATAAGGGTTTTACATCTATCTATAACTGTAAATAAATTTGTAACTTAAGAAGAATATATGCACATTTTATCGTCTCCAAAAGTTAAGGAACATAGAATAAATCATGAAACATCTTTAATTATTGACCTTTATAAATCGAGAGTGTAAAAATAGATTTTTAGTGAACTTTCATCTACTTTGCATGACTTCCTTCCAACTTCGGCCGTACGAGCCGAATATTTTTTTACGAAAGTTGCTGGTGATCTCTTTCCCTTCTTCTTTTAGAAAACGCCATTAATTATTGTCAAGATTTTGAGGATTTCTTTTCCTACCTTTTTCACTAATGATCTTCCAGACATTTTCAACATTTTCTGTGGGATTTCAGTCAGGTCACTTAGGCGGCCACTTTATTGCAGCTATTCTTTCTTCTCCGAGAAAACATTTATACTTCATTAGCTCTGTGACAAGAAGCATTGTCGTCCATGTTAATTAGGGGTTCAACAGTATCTTTTCGTAAATAAGGAAAAACATATTAGCGAAAAGAGTTTTATAAACACCGACATTCACTGTTCCATATAAGGGAACAATGGGACTAACTGTTACAGACGAAACCATCTCCCACACCACAGCAATCCTGCATCTAATCTTCACAGTTGTTTACACACTAAAGAGATAAACGGTCGCTATTACTACGTCTTACATACACCTTACCGTCAGATCCGAACTAGTTGAATTTAAATTCATCACTGAAAGCAATCCTATTTTATTGTTCATCTGTCCCTACAATGTGTTCCGTGACGATGTAAAGACGGATTTTTTTTTTTTTTAACCAGAGGTTCACGAACTGGAATCCGAGCCAATGACATATCCTAGCTTAACTCGCGCGCAATCGTTCTCCAAGAGATTGCATATCCCGCTTACTAACAAATTCATTTAAAGGGCCATAGCAAAAGTCCAAGGGGTCGGGGAGAATCGCTGCTGAATCCCCTAACAATGAGCCTTAAGCCCCCCTCTTCAACTCCAACAGTGCTACCATGTAACCAACATACAAAAATGCATGCATTTGAAGCCCCTCCATATTTTACTCTAGCCTACCTCAGCCCCCTCACAACGCAAATTTCCTAGCACCGACCCAGGAAAAAAGCGTAATTCCCAGCAGCGAAATTGTATTTCATTCAAAAAATCAATGAATTTGCTGACGTCGCCAATTATGCGCAATTTATTGCTTATATACGTTTCATTGAGGAAGACGCAATCATTGATCAATTTCTGCGTTGCAAAACTACCCACAACTACGAAAGGTGCAGACTTTTTATGCAATGTCAACAATCCTCGGAAAGCATAGTTTATCATTGGGTTCATGTATACCCTACCTTGATTATCTTGGTGATTCTTCGGACTAGGTCCAGGTGGCGTTACATGCACCGCCTATCTTGTGCAGAGGTGATGCTGCAGTCCGTGTTGCAGTAGCGAGTTATCCCCACATTGCACATAACCGGTGACTGCTGGTTTTTCTGGCACTTTCAGTAAGTATGCGTCCAGTAAGCTTTTTAACTTCACAGTTTCAGTACCGGTGGCTTTTCGAATGTGACGTAACATTTTGAGGAAATTTGAATGGGCGCCTAAACTAAGCTTGTCCGGCTTGACTGGTCCGTAATTTCAAACAGAAGCTTTAGCTTTGTCATTTTCAAATTTAAATGTGTTACCCAATGCTAGACGCAACCGTATTACGTTAAGCCGCCTTAAAAAACTACATTTTACTGAGCTAGCTAAGTCTTCCGAAGTCTCAAGATTATCTGATCAAAGGCCAACGGCAGGGCGGCAACTGTACGGGTCGAAAGCTGACTTCCTGTCTAAAGTTGCGGAGAAAAAAGTTAAAGAGTCGAAGAGTTAATCTCGGCGCCCAAGCGAACAAACTCTTTGTTGAATAACCTTGCACCCTGGACAGTGAAGCTGTGCGAGTACTTGGAGGCTTTTGCATTACCGCCATTTTTCGTTGGAATTTGGACTCCACAAGTGCGACTAAATGACATTGATTGTGATTCCTTCTAGAATTTTCCAAACATGTGTGATCTTGGAGTGCTCGAATCTCTGTTTAACTGAGTAGGTACATTAGACGGTGGGCAACTCTCATGATATTTTATTTCTTGCTTGCCTTCGTGTAGTTCGGTTGATCTTTTTGGTTCAGCTAGTGAGGTCCAGGTGATGAATCGTGGGTACTTGCTTTAGATCCTTTGTAGATTTAGCATTCGGCTGTTAGAACACAAGTGCTTCGGTTTAGGGGAGGGCGGTAAATTAATTCTGGTCTGATTAGTGCTAGGTAGTCATCTTGTGCTGCGTTGTGGCAGCTGTTGAAATCTATATAGTATTGACATTGTGATACAGTATTTGTCAGAGTGACCTGCGCTTAACGTGTTCTGTGAAGTCGCTTGCGTTGAGTACGAGCAGCAAAACTGCGCGTTTCCTTCCATATGCGTACTAAGGTTCCGTCAGGAAGTTCTACTTTGTTTTCCTTTCTCCAAATGGAACTTTAAAAATTTTTCTGCTTTTTTCACTGTTTTCATAATTGTCTATTGAGGGGATTGCTGCTGCAGAAGTTCTTGATAGGAACGACGAAGACTCCTCTAGAGTGACTATTTGGGTGATATACCATTCGCATAGGCAGTGTACTGTAGTCAAGAGTGTGGGTTGTCCAAGTCGATTGCGTAAAAAGTGAAGAGCTCGATGCAAGACAGCTGCCCTGAGAAACCCCACAGCGCAGCTCAAATTCTGGTACGACAAATTGATTAATTCGGATATACACCGTTCTTTTGGTGATGTAGTAGCAGAGTATTGAAGTGAGAGAGTTGTTGTTGTTGTACTGCCTAACTGTGAACTCCACCAGTACCTATGTGTTACAACTGCCTGAAGATGATAACAAGGTATGATTGAAACGCGTGGAAGAGTACCACACAACCTGGAGCAAGCCGCAAGATCGTCAGTTTTAGCCACTTACTTCACAAGACCGACCAGGGTACCATTTAAGCTATCGGGCTGTAGGACAAAATTAACAAAAAAGGAGCTTCAGTAAAGAAACACAGCGTTCTTTATAATCAAACTTGTAAAACATATATACATACATGTTTATTACCTCCGCCAAGGAGGTTATGTTTCCGTCGTGTTTGTCTCTGTGTCTGTCACCAAGATAATTCAAGAAGTTATGAACAGATTTGGACGAAATTTACAGGGATTTTTAGGTATATTATGAGGAACAGATGATTAACTTTTAGTGAAGATATGTCCATCCATTCGTTTGCTTGTTTGTCTGCTTCATTTTTCTCAATGCCATAACTCGTAAAGTTATGGATGGATTTTTATGATATTAACATGAGTTGTTAGGTGTATAACAAAGAGTAAATGACCTAATTTTGGTAATGATCCGTTTGTTCATTCGTTTGTCACTGTTTTTATTTTGATGCTTGTTAGCACAAAAACTCAAAATATAATGAATGGATCTTAATAAAGTTTATAGAGTTGTTAGTAATGTTAAAAGACACGAATTATTAAATTTTGGTGCAGATCGGTTTGTTCGTTTGTATGTTTGACTAATATTTGTCATAACGTTTGTTAGCAGTATAACTCAAAAAGTTACGAACGGATATTAAAGAAAATTGCACAAGCTGTTATTGCTATCAAAAGGCACAAATGATTAGATTTTGAAGTTCACACAAAGAAAATTATGGTTTCAGACCTATTTTGAATATTTTTGCTACCGTTGAATCGCATGGCGGAGGTATGAGCTCTCAGAGTGCTCTAGTTCCTACTTAAATATTTCGTTTTATAACTCAAAGTGTTCTTTCATAGGCAAAATCGTTTTATCAATATTTTGAGGCATTGGTCTACACTGTTATTACAATTTCCCAAATTTGTGGTGTTTGAGTCGGCCGGCTTATTAGAGCGTCTTTTCCACGTGCTCCAGCCTCAGGGTCCACTTTCTCTACACTCTACCTGACGATTTTGCCCTCAGCACTACACCAGTGGATTTTGACCTCAGCACTATACCAGCGGATTTTGACCTCAGCACTATACCAGTGGATTTTGACCTCAGCACTATTACTAGTGGATTTTGACCTCAGCACTATACCAGTGGATTTTGACCTCAGCACTCTACCAGTGGATTTTGACCTCAGCACTATACCAGTGGATTTTGACCTCGGCTCTGTACCAGTGGATTTTGACCTCAGCACTACAGCAGTGTATCCTTGGACCTGAACCAGGTTGTTGCTGTGGTAGACACCAGGAGAGAGGTGTTCGTTAAGAGCAGGGGTAACTGGGAGGCTATTACGGAACCTTGGCACTTTGATAACACGGACCTATTCCACAACATGGACAAACCTACGTTCAGAACTCTCCTTAGTTTTGCTATTGAAGATTCTTTATTCATGTTGAACAATAGACTGTACAAGCAAATAGAGGGAGTTTCCATGGGCTCTCCACTTAGCCCCTCTCTAGCAAATATCTTTCTCTGCCATCATGAAACCCTCTGGCTCAACGACTGCCCAAATGACTTGAAACCGATCCACTATAATCGTTACGTAGATGACACTTTCCTCATATTCAAGAATAAAACAGATTCTGATTTATTTCTGCAATATTTGAATAGCAAACATTCAAACATCAAGTTCACTGCCGAAAACCAATCAAACAATTCTTTAGCCTTTCTAGATGTTCTTGTAACCAACCAAGACTCTACAATAACCACTGGAGTTTACAGAAAATCGACATTTTTAGGCCTCAGAACCAGTTTCTTCAGTCACTGCTATGATCAGTTAAAAATTAATGCAGTAAAAATCTTACTACTTCGAGCGTATCATTTGTCTTCGCCCTACCTTGCATTTTTGAACGAAGTTGACTTTCTCCGAACATTTTTCAAAAACAACGGCTACCCGCACCACCTCCTGGACCACTACTGCATATTGTTCCTAGATAAACTGTTCGATCCCGGCATCAACAAACCCTCGATCCTTAAATTGGACTTCTTTCACTCGCTTCTGTACTACAAGGAAACTTCCGTCAGTGCAGTAAACTCTTTGAAAGCGTTCCTTTCTGAAGCGTACGCATATATCAACTTCAAATTTTCCTACAAAAATATTCACCATAGGGTCCTACTTCAAATTTAAAGACAAACCCCCCACACTACTACAGTCCAGTGTTATTTACCGTTACCAATGCAGGTCTGCAGTTCCTCTTACATCGGTAGCACTGGACAACACTTCAAAGCACGCATTGACCAACATTTAGGTGTATCTAGTCGAGCCGGCTTACCACTTGCGAAACCCTCACATTCAACCCCCCGCCTACATGCCGAGCTATACAACCATCCCATCAGCAGGAACAACTTCTTGATCTGAGCTTGATCTGTTCGGGGCTGATCGAGGGCTCTATGCACGCCAGAGGGCTGTCGCGTGATATTATGTCATACTCCGGACCGTACGTCTGCGATAGGCTATACAGTATAAAGTTAATTTTGTCTTCTCAGGGCTAAACACACATGAAAGAAGAAGTCTACTGTTAATAAGAGTGAGCATGACTACGACGAAAATAACACGGGACCAGTGGCTACGGAAGGAAATTTGCATTGGGAGGGACGGGGGGACGGGACGGTTGGAGTAAAATGTGAAGAGACTTCACTGTATACCTACGTAGTAAAATAAGTTATGCATGTTTGTTACATGTTAGCGATATTGGGGGCTGAGAGCCTGAGGGGCGCTTAACTTAATATTGAGGGAGGGTGCTCAAGCTTCCCCAAGCCTACCTCCTTGCCGTCACTGTACGCACTCAACTAAACCTTGCGGTATGGAAGATGTGTTATCATGTAGTTTGGTCAGCTTGGCTGCAGTCCACATTTTAATAAAAAAATAACACATTTTCCAATATAAAAAATTTCTATTCAAAATTTTGAAAATCGGCGACGTTGGCTTCTACACCTCCCTTTTGCGAATCCAATGGTATGAGTGTCATGTCTCTCTACGATTAAAACTGTTAGAGGACTATAGCGTTTTGAAAATCACACTATGTTTGCTCTTTACCTCCCAAACTATTGCGAATATGAGAAAAATATCCCGAGAAAACCACAGTTTATTTTCCATGATACGTAAGTATACCAAATCTCAAGTCTGTAGGTCCGATAATTTTTTTTTTTTTTTTTTTTTTGCGAGACAGTCCCCTTAAATGCCCATTCGATCAACTACGAATGGACAATAATTGTGACCAGGACGCAAAGATAGTAAGGGGATGATTCAATGGGACTAAAATAAATCTTAGCTGTGACTACATGTCGGCATCACACCGTCTCACGTCACCTGTCACATCGTCATACGTCACAGCGACACACGTCACACCGACGAGTCGATGTATTCATGAGTCGGACTTCAGGGTCGGACCCAACCTTCGTATAGGTTGGGCTGTTAATCCTAACCAAAAACATAACCAGTGTTATATTCTTGACGCGAGAGAAACCATAGGAATAGGTATAGTATTGCTTAAACTTTCTGAACTTGACGATAGCCATTTAACCGTGTTTTGTGCAGTCAAGTAGTTGGCCAGTGAGGAGCGGGAGATTGAATGAACTTAGTCGAAAAAATATCGTGATTTCTTTAACTAGAGCGCCCCGTGGCGTAAGACCATCAACCCCAGTAAGTGTGGAGGGAGTTAAAAATTCAACGCCGCCATATTTGATGGCCAGCTAACTCTAGTTTTTTGGCATTTTTCACTTTTCAGTCAACCCACGTGACTCCCCAAAAAGATTATGATGGTGGCTCAACTCCTTCAGCCTTTTTTATGGCTGGACACACAAACAAACAAACCTACAACCGCAAATAAAAACAGTATATCCACTCTTCGCTTCCCTGGCTGCTGATAAATATGCTTTGTGAAGAGCACTGTAAACCAAATATGAAGTGTAAATTAGGCTTCATTTCAAAGAAGAAGTCAAATCAAGGCGCCATACTGACCCAGATCTTACTAGCCTACTGGTGCTGTGAAAGTTTCCACCAGCCTCCACCGTGATTTTCTATTGATTATTGTTCAAATAGTATATGTTTTCTTCACATATTTATGAACCTTAGTCTTAAGGGATGAAATTTTGAACTGACGACAGTTGTTCTAGCGAAATTATGCAAAATACTCATAGGCTCCTCTGCTGTACCGTTCTTAGATGCTGCGTTATTGATGACGTCACTTTTCGATGCTAATTTGTCCTGAGACCTCCCGTTACGCTCTTTGATTCCTGATTGTGACCACTGATTCTCTTTGTGCAAAAATATTCGCTTCATGCGATTTACGAGTTGTGCTCAGAAGAAAATGCCACAACATACAATATCTTGGTTTCTGCAAGGTTTTTATGCATAGAATGTTGTAGCATACCATTACTTTTGTGGATAAGTTCTGCTTTAGTGCAGTATTATTATGAAAGAGATCCAGATTTATTATATTGGGTAAAAATGGGTTATGAAACCTACATAATTCCATCGAAATAAGGGAGATAAACTCGACATATGCGAATTCAGCCGAAGCGAGTTTTTTCTTTGGGGGAGGACAAAACCCCTCTCATACAACAAGAACCAGTTGTGTAGTTGGAAGAATCTCAGCAGTAAATTGCCGGTTGATCTCTGGCATTCAATGACCTATTACAAGGAGGGAACTACGCCGGTAAGTGCGGGGCCCCTGTGCGGTTATTTATAGAACAGCCCGCGGCATCGGTTCACCTGCTGATCCGACAGAGCAGATCCGTGGCTGCTCCGCAACACGAAGCGTTGGACAGCCCGAGTGAGACCCAACGTATTAGTACCCAGTGAGCAACTTGACCGACACCCGAAAGCACTATCGTCATTCACGACCATTGCGCGTTCAAGTAAGCTTTGCTGCGCGCGCCACCACTATAATCCGAAAGTGACGTTTTCGGGTTTTTTGTTTTCTAAAAAAAAAAACTTGACCTTGTCTACCTAGCCTTACACGACGGTTAGAACCTTTTTTTCCAAATACCCAGCTTTTTGGATCCAAGCAATTTCGACCCGACGTTTCTAACCCGACTTAACCCGAATTTTTTTTTTGGGGGGGAGGGGGGTACCCGACACGTTTATTTTTGGTTAGGGTGAGCAATTACCCGACTTGACCCGAAAATTAGGCCCGACACGTCAATTTTGGGCTAGAGTGAGCTAACCTTACCTTACCTAACCTAACCCAACTTAATCAACGATACAGCGAGCAGCGCGCGGCGCACCAACTTGAACGCCGCTCACGCGCACACGATCTGCGTACACAAACACGCACACATCTCCGTCGTGAGAGACGATAGCGCGGCCGGGTCTAGTCTTATAGCTGCACGAGGCCGGGTTTCAATAAATGGCTCGGTTTAGCCCAGACCTAAGCGGCAAGCTGCAGTCCAAATCAGGTAAAAAAATGGAATGATCGCAGATCTACTGTAGCGGGCAAAATAAGATAACGATTTTCATTATTTGAAAATAAAGTTTAACCATGTAGCGTAGGTTGTTGAATCTTTTGATGGGGCCTTAAGGAATGTATTTAACATATTTCTACAAAAATTCAGAACAAACATAACTATATTTAATACATTAGAGCAATCTAACAAACAATAACAAAAATTGAACAGTGCAAAATAAGGTAACGATCGTCTCTAAAACGTTCTCACATTTACCCCGGTCATCTGGCAACATTCAATTTCGTGTACATGACTTCTAAAACTGCCACTCTTACGATAACACCATTCTAGAAATATGGCACCTCAAGGGAAAGTTACTCCTAAGTAGCTGCGGGAAGAAATTGCTAAGCTCAGGTCCTCAGGAATGACTCTTTCGGCCATATCAAGAGAAGTAAACCGATCCAAGAGAGTTGTTTCTCGTGCTTTGAAGCTCTATGATGAAATGAAACAGCTGGAATCACCGGTATCTGCAGGCCGCCCTCGAAAAACCACCGTACGAGTTTATAGAATTATGAAACGCTATGCCATGAAGGAACTTTTGGAAACTGCAGCGGGAATTTCCAGAAAGCTGAATGTCAATAACAACATAGAAGTATCTCGCTATACAGTTTCTCGTCGCCTCAATGCATGTGGGTTAAAGGCACGCAGTCCTGCCACTAAACCACTTATCAGAAAGAAGAATAAGAAAGCAAGACTTGAATATGCGGAAAGGCACATTGTTTGGAGAGATGAAGATTGGGAAAGAGTGCATTTCAGCGACGAAAGTATATTTCATTTGGTTGGAACTGATGGCAGACGGTATGTAAGACGTACAGGTGACAGGCTGAACCCGAAATGTGTCAAAACATCTGTAAAGCATGGAGGAGGTAGCGTAATGGTGTGGATGATGTTTTCATCTGAAGGAGTTGGACCGTTGGTGGCCATTAAAGAAACTGTCAATGCTAATGTGTATCTCAATCTTGTACAACAATATGTTATCCCATCTCTACGATCATCAAAAAACCAGCCAACGATTTTTATGCAGAACAATGCCCTGTGTCATACTGCAAAGAAAGTGAAGGAATATTTTGCGGAAGAGAATATCGAAGTCATTAAGTGGCCTGCACAAAGCCCGGACCTTAATCCTATTGAAAATTTATGAAAAATTATAGGTGACAATGTAAGAGAACGACAACCATCAACAGTAAAGGATCTGTGGACTAAAATTTAAGAGAAATGGGGGAAAAATAAGTCCAGAGTTTTTAAGGAAACTTGTGATGTCGTGTAATCGTCGCTGTGCTAAAGTTCTCTGCTTGTAACGGGGGCTGTGATTGGTCGATATTGGGCAAAGGACGATTTTAAGCATTTGCACGCAGAAGGGCCTAAAGAGACGATAAATGCCTTTGAAATTGTTTTGGGCATTGGAGATTTAGTGAACTTACGTTGTCTTCAGGAAAAAGCTATTGAAGCAGTTCAAGGAAGAAATTTCTCCTTAGCATCACGATCGTTTTGTGCATCCCGGCCCGGGCCCTTACATTTCGCACCTTTTATCAGCTAGGAATAGTATTACTGGTTTGAAAATCGCACACAGGCCGAGGTTATAAGAGATGCTGCTTTTATTCGATGTTTGTGGTCTGACATGTTTGCATTATTAAAATGTGTTAATGCGATGGTCCATCGCCGATTGTGACGCCCTACGATGGCCATCACCGACGGTTATTTCAACATAGGTCATCGCCGATGAAAATTGGCGATTTTTGGTTCCGATGCCGATGGAGCGTTGAAAAGAACGATGGCGATGGCCATCGTACCATCGATTTTGCCATCGTAACATATTCAGAGATGCCGACCTCTGATATACGTATACGCGCCTGTTGGCATCCAAGGTACCGATTTCGAATACCTAGCTAGAACAAAAAACTTAAATCTTTTTCGAGACCTTCATCAAAACAGTCCGACATACAGCGCGAAATAGAGGAGGCAGCCTGAAAGTTGGCACTTTTAGCACTTTCTTCTGGAAAAAAATGTTTGCAAAATAAGAAGTGAAACGTAATTCAATAAACTTTTCATCTCGATATATCATGTGATATCTGAGCTCCCGTTCAATAATAAAAATGGTACATTCAAACAATAAAACTTTATTTTATTTAAATTTTATGATGGCAGTGAAAATCCCCATAAGCCGACACCCGAAGTAGCGAAAACCATCAGAAAAAGACCTGCAGCCCGACACGACAAATGCATAGAGACTAAAGAGATGTACGCCAGCATCCGCCAGTCTGCTGGCGTTTTCCAATACCCCAGATGACGCGAAAACCGTTCCCCTGGATCAGATGAAAATTCCCTGCTCAGACACATGTCATGGCAATTCCCTTCAGTACATCAATTCCTGTTCGAGTTCAGTGCCAGTAGCGGGTTGATGTGCAAGAGGGTATGAAAAACCCGGCAACATCATATCTTTGAATCGATACACCTACATCGTGCAACACTACATACCAATAAAGGCAATATCTACTAGACTATGCCACCACACGTGGCGTGTCACAGCCAACACTCTGGCGCAAGATAGCTGCTCGGGTCACTTTACTACACGAAATACTGTTACAGCAATTCCAGACGAAAGGCAAAAATTGCTAAGAGTGGCATTTCGTCAACAAAAGCTCCACCAAACTCAGCAAAAAAGTTGCCTTAGGGAAAATTTCAACGGCAGCCGTCTGGGCCAATCTTCTACGTAGCTTTGAAGCAATTCAAAGCAAATTACGGTTCAGTTATTCTCTGTTATCTGTTCACTACTATGGAATGTAACGCCTCCATTTTTTTTAATTAACGTTCCATAGGGGCAATTGTAACTGCAAGGTCAACAAAAGTATGAAATGCATTTGTCTCCAGGTTACAAACACCTCGAATTACCCCGAAAACCGATGACAATACCCTGGTCAGATTATCAAAAAATCATCGTTTTCAAACCGCAGCATCAATTTTTCGAGAAGTTAGCCAATCTCACGGAATGCAAGTATCACGGAAGACCGTTTCCAGTCGTCTGAAGGAAGCAGACTTGTACCCTCGTTCCCCAGCAGTCAAACCTTTGATAAGCAAGAAGAAAAGGAATGCTCGCCTGAGCTTTGCATCGAAGCTTGTTCTATCGACTGATGACGACTGGGCTAAGGTGTATTTTAGCGACGAGTCAAAGTTTAATTTGTTTGGTTTGGATGGCAAGAAATTCGATCGTCGATCAGCTGGTGAAAGACTGTCCAAAAATTGTGTAAAAGCAAGTGTGAAGTTTGGCGGAGGCAGCGTTATGGTGTTTGGCATGTTCTCGGCAACCGGTACGGGACCTCTTGTCCGATTGCAGGGAAAGTGTATAAGGAACTGTTGCAGATGCATGTCGTACTTGTTCATAACAGTTCTTCAAGCCAGAATCCCATCTTCATCCAGGGTAACGCCCCCTGCCACACGGCGAAAGTTGTTAAGTCTTTTTTTACAGGAAGTAGGAGTGGACGTTATGGACTAGCCAGCTCAAAGCCCGGACATGAATCCCTTTGAGAATGTATAGAAAGTATTGGGAGAACGCACAATAAAGAGCAATCCAAAGAATATTAATGATTTGTGGACCACTTTACAAGCATAAGGGGCAAAAATAACACCTGCAGAATGCAGCCGTTTGATACAGTCATGTGGCAGCAGATGCCAAGCCGTGATTGACAGTAAAGGGTACAACACAAAGTACTTATGTTGTAAAATTATTTTCATGTTTGTTTTGTTGTCTATTCTTCGTTTGATGCATTTAATTCAATGTTTTAAGGTTTGTCCGAACCTTTTTGTCCACGCCAATTTTTCATAATAATTATTTGTTCCTTTTTTTTCTGTTTCATTTCTCCTTTACAAGTTACATTTTGACACAATGCAGGTATGATCTGTTACTTGATGTGTGTCAAATTCGAAAGAGATATTTTACCAACTTTCGGAGATATTAATGATTTTTTTACATATTGTTAGGTATTAGGGTGCGCCTCGTCCCTCAGCTCCTCAGCTTTGAAGGCACAAGTTCTCCTGGCACACGCTACTCCTGACACACGCTACTTCTGACACGAGCTACTGCTGGCATGCATAATTCCTGGCAC
>LQNS02278165.1:2547967-2559619 GCA_001587735.2 Parhyale hawaiensis
GCTGACAGTACGCCGCCATTTCCTTGCAGAATGCCCCAGCTATTTGGAAATCCAAAGGAGTTTCTTCCCATGCCCTCAGGGAGGGGATATAGATCGTAGAAATACTTTCCGAGCTCCCTCATAGGAATTTTAATGTAAGAAAGATGAAGAGATACCCGGAGCGATGTGAAATCTACGAAAAACTGTAAATTCAGGGGTTTATTGAGATGAATGGGAGAGTAGCGCGGTTGCTATTTATTAGTGGCAGAAATGTGAAATTGACGGGGCTTATGACCCCAGATAGATCTTAGATTTATGATTGTTGGGGAGTATATGTTTTCAGCACTAAGCTGGGCCAGTGACAGAGTGTAAAAACTGAGAATATCCCGATTTTGTGTTTTCGGCGCGAGACGGGCGTGATGCCTGCGCGCTAGTAACCCAACTCACTATAATAATAATAATAGTAATAATAATTCTGAGTAAATTGGCCCAGATAACTGCTTGATACCCCTGAGTGACTGCAGAGTATGCGTAAGCTCTTTACGGTAGGTAGTCAAGTGGTATATGTGTAGAGAGTATGCATAGTCAGGTTATTTAGTTCACCCGCGTGACTAGCTATATGCTGTAGGTACATCAGCAGAGCCCTTAACGCACCTGAGCGGCATGCAGATTCCTGAAGGAACCTAAGTGACTAAGTGTAAGGTGTGCATTAACAGAGTCCTTAGTGCATCTTGGGTAGCTATGCATCAGTGTACTCCATAAGCAGATAGGACCATAACTCTTATTTAACCGAATATAATTATTGTGGCAGCTTAACTGTTCAGACCGCTTATGACTAACTAACGTGGCTATTTAGTGGATATTGATGCACATAAAGCCTTGTAACATTTTAGTGGAGTGCTTTTACTAAATTTTAAAGGGACTTTCATGACACCCGATACCGGTAGGACATTATTTGTATAGGCTGTAGTTGCAGTGCTCCTTGTTCTAAGAGTTCCCTTCGTGCCCAGTTCCGGTCTGACGAGTATGGCGAGTACATCAACCACGCTGACTTTGAACACCTCGTACCTACGCTGGAGGAGGGGGACGATGACGGCAGGGATAACATGCAGCACTACAACAGGGATATTGTTGGTGAGGCTCAAACGCTTCAGTAGCTTTCACTACATTGTTTGTTAGTTTAACTCTAGTAAATAGTTGGAACGTTGCTCAATTAATATAGGTAGTAGCTAGCTATATACCGGTACTTTTTATCTCACTTCCCTTTGCTCGTCCGTGATTCATTCGTTTTCACGCCTGAATTTAGGTTAACGATTCAATTTCTCCCATGAACTAATCTACCTTTCTCGTAGGAAAAGCTCTATTTTGAAGTGTTACACATAGGTTACGTTTTGCAAAAAGGGTAAATTATGCTGCACATTCATAAGCAAGTTTTAGTCTTCTTAAAATAATTACCAAGAATTTCAAATGATCATGGTTTTTACGTTGACGTATCCGTACTCTAAATTTGCGAGACATGTCGGGCGTTTTGTTGACATGCAGAGGATATGAATCAATACGGCGCGCCAGTTCAGTAAAGGTGAATTTACATTTCCTGTATATTCCTGTTGTATTTTGTTAATTTATGTTTCGTGTACCTCCCTGCTACGGTACACTGCCCTAGCTGCACTAGCCTACGTCCACCTTCACCTTTCCTAAGGATTTCATGCTTATATGTATATGTCCAATTTCAGTAACCTTCTCGTGGCATACGCAATGTATGTCCGCCCCTGCTCAGTTATGTTCACTCTTCTGAGGTGTGTCGCAATCAGCATTTCTGGGTTACCGGTGCTACACCGGTGACCCAGCCAGTCGCAACACGTGTCGCAATCATAGCTCAAATGACGACTGCGACGCGGGTTTCGGTGATGTAGGTCACAGAGTACAAACGTCTATTTTCAATAAATGGAGCACTAAGTTCTTTCAAATACGCAACATTTAAATTCCGTACACCAGAATAAGTAAATCAGATTAGTTACTTTAAACTTATATTCCAAAATTTCAATTAAAACGAAATTTCTATATCGTTGAGCTTACTCCGCTTGTCACTAGATGGCGCTCTCACAACCACTTCTTGGGTTACGGTAACTTTTTTTTTAAGGCGCTGTAGCCCGGTTTTGGCGTGATTACGACACACCCCTGCTGTGTCCTGGTAATTTTCTTGTTTGTGTTGTATGTACTGATGAAATTAATATCCAGTTTGCGTTGCTGAGCGAAGCTCTACTCTCTCCGTTATACATTTAATAAATAATAATCAGATTTCACTATCGTGACTTTCAGATTGGAAACGCATCTATCATTCTAAGCTACTCGTAGCCGTGTAATGAATTTCTGCTTGTCGTTCGAGCAAAGCGAGTTTCAATGCAGGGAGTAGCTAGCAGTAACTCCCAAACAACTGACATTTGACTTCATTACATCAGTGACTAAACTTCATGATTATGTTGCCCACTGCGTGCAGTTTCTGTTTCCACGTGCTACAGCTGATTGCATTTACCCGCAAGTCTCAGTGGCTGTGGCTTTAAGTTTCTCGTCTTGGAATTTTTCTTTATATTAATGGAACGGAAATGCATCACAGCGACGTCTATCTTTCGTGCCCACTTTGCTTCCTTCCATTTTCTTACTCCTACAGCTCATGCTTTATTCTGATCTTCCTCTTCTTTCCGGACTTGCTGTTCCCATGCGCGTTGATCCTGTCTGGGAACACCTTTGTGCATGGGTTCCCCATATTTCTATCGTCATACTATATGTCCCTTGCTTCTTCCTCTGTTAGATCGCCATCGTTGTGGAAACGGAGGCTTAAACTACTCAATAATAATACATCACAGTGCAGGCGCTAACTCCTTTATGAGAATGGGTCTCATGGTCGTATATTGTCCAGCCTCTGATATTGTCCAGCCTCTGATATTGTCCAGCCTCTGATATTGTCCAGCCTCTGTCCACCAGAGGTCACTGAGCCACCCAGCAAGTGCATCAGTCAACAGGTCACCATACGAGTCGAGGCGGCTGTGCTGTTTATAGATTTCGAGGGTCGCAGCGATGGCGAAAGTATTACCAAAATAATTGAGGTAAGACATAGGTAGTTGCTTTGTGAGCTCGCTAATGATATTAAGTGTTTGATTTTAAACCTAAAAGATAACGAAGTTATTTTCTCGTATCCTACCTGAGCACCAAAAAATTGTGACGAACTGATATTCTTGGATTTTATGAGTTTGACAGTGGAGCTATTGGAAATTAAATATTTTATAAGGATGAATACGTAAAAGTTGGGAAGAAATTATGTTCTTGAATCTTTTAGGTTAGGAATTGGTATTGAAGCAATTGGGATTTGAATAATGATGGAACAAGAAAATGGAAGTCACACTTTTGGATTTTATTCAGAGTTTGATGGAGCATAAAGTGAAGTTGTCTAAATATTTTGGTCTTGATGGCTCTTTCTTTGCTGGTGCGGGTATTAGCAGCTTTAAACGATCTGTACACAGAGCTATTCTGTGATCTTGGATCTTCTTTTTTGTTCATTCTTTTGTTTTCTTCACCCCCTGGGCTGGTTGCGTGGGGGTTTGTTAACCTCATGGAGTTTCTCCGTTTACCCGTCGCCAGTCTGGTGTGATTTCATAATAATAACCTTTTTTCAGGCGGTGAGTCCCAATCGAATTATCCTGGTCCGGGGAACTAGCGCAACGCTGATGGGCCACTCAGCAACGCTGCGCACCATCTGCCCCCACACGGCTATTCACACGCCCATACTGTGTCAGGAGGTGCTGGCCTCTACGCACATGCTCATGCAGCAGGTAGCTACACTTCCATTGGTCACTAGCTGAGGCCTGTGGAAATTCCACAAAACGAAAGTGTGCCTTCTCGTTTATGCATGGACCAATTACCTATGTATCCACGAAGTGTAATATACGGTATATTCTAGGTCAGAGAGAGAGAGAGATACATATCCACATCTATGACAAGGAGCATTAATAGAGAAAAGGGAGCCCTGCCGCCTTAAGTTAGACCAGCTAGTGTTCCAACTTTTCGGGTGTTGCTGAATCGCGACTGATTGCAATAGTACATATTATTCTATGAATATATTCCTACGGGGAGAAATCAGATCAGCCATGAAAGTTAGTGTGTCTGGCACCTGGCGACTGTAACGAACAAACACATTATTAATCTCATTGGCGAAGTGACGCGGGAGAAACAAACAAACTGATGTACTAATATGCGATTGGTGCATACGGCGACTGGCAGTAGCCACACCAGAAACTTAAGCTTCACGGGCGAGGCTCCTGGCTCCCTCCTTTCTATTAAACTTCCTTGATGTGTGACCTGTAAGCAGAAGCAGCTCAAAACTGACTGGTGGTTTTTTCTCCCGAGGCTGCATCAGTGATATTTTATTTTCCCCGTTTAATACTGAAGGTATTAAGGTATTTCCCCGCTAATCAAGCGAAACCTGCGCGAACTATGGCAGTCCCAGTGGCTAGCCCAGAGAAACAATAAATTACGAAAAATCAAGGAAACCGTCCGACAATGGCACTCATCCAATAGCGACGACCGTCGAATGGATGTTGTACTGTGCCGCCTGCGTATTGGGCACACGAGACTTACTCATGACTATTGGCGAGCGGGGCTCCCGCAGCCCTATTGCGACGATTGAGTCGTACCCCTCACCGTTTTACATCTGATGGCCGAGTGCCCCCACCTTTCTCCAACGAGCGGAGGGACTGCTATCCGGACCTTTATGGACAGGATGCTGACTCCATATTCCGGGGAATGCTGGCTGAGGGGCCTCGAGGCCAATTTAACAGAGATGCTCTTAAGACCTTCCTTATTAGATGCGACCTCTGCAATAAACTGTGATGAACCCATCACGATAGATACCACCACCAACTAAGACATTATCCCCTTGTTCGCTAAATACATATATTTTATGTAAAATTAATATTAGTCGCTCCTTAATGCTTCCTATTAATGTAGAATGAGACGTACTTCGCGCCCTGGCGGTGCACGAGCCTGTGGATAACCACGGGAATAGTTCGGCGCGATATAGGCATTGTGCCACTGAAGCGCTAGTAAAACCTTTACTACTACTACTACTACTACTACTACTACTACTACAAAAAATCTCGCTTCAGGCCTAAACGCCGTCCCCACAATCCTTTTCAATATCGGTAAAGTTGCCTCAAAGGGAGAAGATAAAGAACTATTGCTGATGGATAAAGTCTGTTGGCAGGCTCGTGATACTGATCGTAACAATAGAGAACAAAGGAAAGTCACATATGCGAGCACAATCGCGAGGGAGGGCAGTATCTTGCTAGTCAACAGCTGACCCAGCGGCAAACCCAACGAAATGGCTATCCGCCCACTAGGTCGCTATCAGACAGAAAACTACCCACCGCGATTCACTCAAACCTAGCAAGGCCAACGAAAGGACTATTGTTGCTGTCCCAATAACGCTGAACACTCTACTGTATCCGCTCCTGCCAGGTTGTGCTCGCATAGTCTGTATTAGAGATGGGCTGGTCAATGGTTTGGTATTAGAGAGGGTCACCCTTACGAGCGCAACTACCAAAGCACTCTTGGCATTCAGGCAGCAAAATCTCAGTTTCAGTACACTGGCCTGAGTACACTGGCTCACTGACCACTTATTACTGTCAAAGATCAGGCCAAAGAAAACTGCAATCCTGCTCTTTGCAAAACAGGCAATAAATGTATTACTGCTGCCTGCCAAGTTGCGCTCGGATGAAGTTTCCCTACTCTATAATCTTGCTCCTGGTATTGGCTGGTCAGCGGCAACACTCCAGAGGCAGCAGCGCAATAGTCAACAGGGCGACAGTCGAAAACTAGTGATTCCCCCACAATAACTCAATGTAAAGTCAATGCTTGCTTCTTGCTATTTCACTGCACTGTCACGTAAAGTCGCCACGGCTCTGACTCTAATTGCATTGCCAGCTGTCCGGAGGTCTGCCGACAATCAGGCCAACGGTGAGGTGGAATTAAATATTTGCAAACGAAGGGAATATATTAAATGGGAATATGTACAATGCAGATTCTGTGGAAACTATTTACAAGTGCGGAGCTGCACGTCTACTAGCCACCACGGCAGCTGGCGTGGAGGGTCTCCCTGGAGTTGGGCTAACTGTAAACAAACTAAGGCCTAAAGCCACAAACTTCCCAGTTCCCAGGTTGATCCACTCACCAACACCTCCAGGTCAGGAACAGTAGGCTTGCACTATTTATACGAACAGGAACTAGTACCCACTAATCGAACAAACACATTGAGGTACCTAGCTACACTGTTCTTACACAATCCTGGGTCGGCAACAGCTCTAGCACGCACCTCACGCGACCGCATTCACCAAGAGAGTGAGGCTCAGTGAGCCGCTGCCGGCCTACCTGCCAAGTCACCTTCGCATATGTTCTTCATGGGGGAGATAAAGTAGTACTGGCGGTCGTTAGGAGTGACATGATGGCAAAGGCCCCAAAAAGCGCCCAATGACAAGCTTATTGTGCATTGTACGTGTTTTGTTCCTCAGATTCAGCTCTCTGATCCCCTACTGAGGTCCCTGAAGTTCTTCCCCGCAGCAGGTGGCAGAGGTGCCGAGGTCGCCTGGGTCGATGGCATCACTAAGAAGAAGAGCACGCAGCAGGCGGAGCGTGGCGACCAAGGTATGGTTCCTACGAATGTGTACAAATCAAAAATAGGCTGGCAGGTCGGAGGCTCCTCTTGGTTGCTAGGAGTCGTACATTCGCTTGTTGGAATCGCTGTCCTCGGACTCATCAACCCTGATCAAAGGTACAGTTTTTGGCCACGTGCCGTACGGAGCCTTGCCTGCACAGGATTCTATGTACAGTATTTATGATTTGTTGAGTTGTCAAACATAGTATGACAACTATGTAGAACTAGATATACTTCTGTGACGTGGCAGTAGAAAGCCATAATTGAGCGCTGAAAAAAAAATTAGCGTGAATAAAGAAGACGCATTACACATGCCTATTTGTGTTGCTAGAGGTCCGACTGAAACTCCGTCTCAGTGCGGGAAGAGTGGGTCTACTCCAGCCGGAGTTGGCAATTTGTTCTGCAGACTGCATTGAATTTTACTGCGCGCAAGTTATGTCTTTAGAAGGAGACTGCAGTATCTACTGGCACTGATAATAGTTGTAAGTAGGTCATTGATCCATTGAGGGTGTTTTTTTTTATGGTTGCTTTTCTACCAAGTGGTAGCGTTGATATAGATACCTCTAATGTAAAAAACTTTCCAATATCCCTTCGAAGTATGCTATCATCTGTTGGATTGTGGAAGACACCATCAAGTCTTTCCACCTAATGTTGCTTGCTACTAAAGGGGATAGAGTGTAAGGATGACGTGATCAAAACATGAACAAGCAAACGTTTTTCAGCTTCGCCAATGCGTTGCCCACAGTATGGTCGTGCCCTTGCGTGTCTTTTTAGTCTTTGCTACATTTTCGAATGGACAGCTTTGCCAGGTTGGTTAGTTTGCTAGCAGCCTTGAGAAAATGTGTACATATCTTCGGATGATCATTCCGGTGGATGCACTTAGTCTTATCGAAACTAGGTTCACCCATCCTATGTAATGGAGGGCGGCAACCCCAGTGGGATTTTATAGGTTGACTTAGCCATTAACGAGGCCGTCGGGACGTCTGTGTTTCGTGTCCACTGTACTTCCCTCCATTTTCATACTCCTACTACTGATCTTTTATTCTCTTCCTCTTCTTTTCCGACTTGTTGTTCCCATGCGCGTTGATCCTGTGTGGGAACACCTTCGGGCATGAATTTCACGTGTCTATCGACATACTATATGTCCCTTCTATCTTCCTCTGTGATGTCCCCTTTGTTGTGTAAATAGAGGCTTAAACTACTCTATATGATATCCGATTGAAACGTTGAATTTATACGGATGGGACGACTAATACCAATGATGTCCTTTGTCCTTGACAGCAGCTAGTGATAATCAAAGGACACTGGTCGATTGCGTTCAACGGTGCAAAAGGCCTTACATCACTGCCCTTATTTTATTTATTTTTACTTCGTTTGTCTATTCTTTATGCTTGTTGCTTGTAAATGTAACTATGTAGCTATCTAATAACATTACCGGGTAGGTATCAGAGCTAATAATCAGCATTCCTTTGCGTGTGCAGTGATCTCGGTGGCCGAGCCAATGGATGAGGATCTACTCGTTGTGGAAGAGGCTCCTGTCGATAAGGTAAGCATTTCATTTGTTACTGCCAAGTGTGTCGTCTGCTCACTGCCAAGGATTAGCCAGGGTATGCTGGCATCGTTGTGCTATGTACATCGTAGTTAGTGTTAACTCCTGATTTCCATGCACTTTCCGTGTTTATCTCTATTCCTAATCAGCCCTTGTTGCTTTGTATTCCTCTGGTCCCGACCCCTGAGCCCGTGTTGTTTTCTGTTCATCAGGCCCCTACTCACGAGCTCATGCCTTACATTCCTCAGATTCCCGCCCACGAGCCGGTGCTGATCAATGAACTTCGGCTCAGTGATTTTAAGCAGGTCCTGAGCAAGGCAGGCATCATGGCAGAATTCAACGCTGGCATATTATGGTGTGCTAATGGTACAATTGCTTTGAGGAAGGTAAGCAACCCTTGCTTGCAACTACCTGTTTGCCTTATACGCTCCAGTTGTTGCACTTCATCGAGAGAATGTCTACCAGACGGTGAATGCTCCTAGTACCGAATGATTGCTGTATTTTAGTTATGTTGGCTCTAAATATATATATTTGCTTCACTTGTACAAAATCGTTAATGATCATTGAATTCATTATATATATATGCGGATACAGTTATCGAAGTAACCAAATGTTATTCACAGGTGTATGCTGTGTGTAGCTTTATTGGAAGGCTGTATAATATCAGTCGGAAGTCGGCATGTTATCTTTTGTAGAGATGGTCACTTTCTGTGTTTTTTCAATGACTACAGCTAACGATAGTCCCTAGAAATTAATCGATATCGTGCGCGTTTTTAATTTTCATTAGATTCATGTATGCTTTATGCAAAATGTCATAAATCTCTTAGTCAATATTATAATCAGGTTAAGGTATGCACGGTACTCTGTTTACCCTATTTTCCTCCTAATATGCTAGTTAAGACAGTTTATTACAAGTCGTGCAAGTCCTGCAAAAATTGAATTCGTTAACAACTCGAATGGTCATGCATCATCGTAATGAACAGGTAGTACTACGCACTGCTGCCTTTAGCCACCGTACTCATTCTGTTCGCAAGAGTGGTGTCTTACTATATACTGTGTGCAGCAAGAAGCTGGTAACATCGCATTGGAAGGAGCCCTCACCGACGAGTACTACACAATCAGGGAGCTACTCTACGCCCAATATGCGCTGCTATGAAGAGAACACGTGCTGCGCAGCAAAGCATTGCCTGTGGACCCGGCAATTGTGCAGCTCGTCGCTGTGTGTGGTCTGAATGCTGCTATTGAGAGCTTAGTTACGGTGCAGAGTATGGCCCAGTCACTTATGGTCTCAAGTGCTTCTTCGTTCTATCTAACAAAGGGATCCCGACTTGCGGACTGGTATTGTACAATTGCTCTAGATCTCCAGCATTTCTGTGTATTATCTCACAAAAGAATCCATGAGATATCGCTACCTGCGGTGCATATTTCAGTGAGGGCCGTTCGTTCCATATGTCAGTGAGAACTGGACCATACTCTGCAACCTCGATTTTGTGGGAGTCCACCAGTCAGAACTACTCCATCTATTTTGCTGAACATTATGTAGTTCGGCATTCAACTCGCTCATCATATCCATTATCAGCATTGTTTTTTTAGGCCACTAATTTAAATTCCAGTTGTAATCATTCTCACCCAGTGACGTCTCGAAAACAGGGTGTGTGACATTGACTATACACCTCCAGTAGACATCCATCTACCAAGCAGCTTGTTTCAGTTCAGCCTCAGCGCATTCGCCATTACCCCACCCATCATCATCGCCAGGCTATTTTGTTATCGTATATTTCTTCTTGACCAAATCCTGACTTGGTCGACTCTGAATATTAACATAAATAGATCCACGTTTGTCTTCGCGCTAGAGTTTTGATACGAAATGTTTTTCCACTCGGCTATCATGGGCAAAAATGAGCAATAAAATGGGAACAAGGAAAAGATGTTATAATTTTGTTTTTACCAGTAGAAAAGATTCCGAATAACATAAGTTAAATAATTCATTTCTATTAAGCCAAGGGTTTTCAAAGCTGCAGTTGGTTATTACCATCAAGAGGCAACACGTTCGTTCTCAGTTATGTAATGTACCATTTAGATTTTTTATTTTCTGCCGTGCATGTTTTCTTGTTGCAGTCCATGTCACTGTAGGGATCAGCGCTGGGTACCACCCTTTAGTAGTAGTTTTTACCACCCTTTAGTAGTAGTTTCTTATGGCTAATTTTCTCCGTCCTGAGGCCCATTTTTTGGAAGCTTCGGCTGTCTTCAAGCCCTAACATTCAATCATGACTGGCGCCCCTTTTAGCTAAGAAAAGGCCGTGTAATGTGCTAAAAGAAACTGCGATATGGTTAGGTTTTCTATGCAGATAATGTCTTTATAATGTGGGCATCAGAATCGGATTTGGGATCGGTAAGAGTCTGACGTTATTGGGTGCCAGCAGTCGAGAGTCGGAAGCTCGAGTGACCCAGTAATCGGAGCGAGTGAAATTTGACCTATTTCGTCAAGAAATAGGAGTAGGAGTCGGACTTTTTATCAAGCACTGGCTGGACTCAGAAGTCGGACTTTACCCATCCGACTCCGCAACCCTGATTGTAATTACTGACGGCCGCTAATCGTACAGCCTTCAGAAAAGGGCTCCAGGCAGGGGAAGACTAGATATAAGAAATACTGTAACTGCATTATGGCCGCGCCCTGTTATCGATGTATGCTGTTGGCATTCCATAAACAGCCTACTTTATCTGTACAAATGTTTATATCGTAGTGATTATAATGGTAACGATAAGGTAACAAATATAATTTAACTTTTCGCTATTGTTTTGTGTAGACCCCGGATGGACCTTGGATTTATGATTATGACGGAAATCTTATTCTATTCACTGTGCTGAGTCTCTGACGGAGTGCAAAGGCTGGGAATATCTTGACATTGTGTTCTCGGCACGAGGTGGGCGTGATGCCTGCGGTGCTGGTAACCCGTAACACTTCATTAATAATTGTTTTGTGTTCAGCTGTTTGCTGGAGGAGGTCACCTGCTGCCCCAAGTGCCTACGGGTGGGTTTGGTCTGAGTTGTTCCTTGCACTGGGTTAGGTACCGATTTCAGATAGCGTGTAATGTGTTCTAGGATTTGGTTAGTTGGCGCACAGATATCCGATGCTAGTGAGAGGTCTCCTAAACGTGTTTCATTCTTACCCACTTTTCGTCCTTCCTTTTTTCCTCGGCTTCAGTTACGATCCTTAGTCGAGTCTTCCTCTTCTTTCCGGGCTTGTTTCCTTGATCGGTGTTCCAAGCTTGGGTTCCCAGATTTTTTTTTTCTTTGGAATCTTGGGGTCGGCAGCTGAAGAACCAGTCTTTATTGTAGCTGTGGGCACTTATATCTTTCCAACTGTTATCCCTGGGATTAGTTCTGCCCGTTATGGAAGTAGCTATCGCCTGCTGGGTGT